>JAUMHA010239261.1:0-15467 GCA_032359765.1 Saxidomus gigantea | reverse complement strand
CACTTGCAGAAACGCACGTCAGTTTACACAAGTCATCATCTACAAAGTACATGAAAACAAATTAAATGATTAAAAAACATTCAAAATAATTACATTGTATATCAAATATTCATCAGCCACTCTGAAACGGTATTTTCCTTGGTGATCGGCATAAAATTCTGGTTCGACGTTGAATGTTAACATAAGAACAACTCTGTCATCTGTCTTGTAGAAATACATGCAAATGTACATCATACTAGTAAAAAGGTAAAACATTTCTTTCTCATGTTATCTGTTGAAAAACATAACACAAATTACAGAAACAAAACACTTTTATGGTAGATTTTCGTATTTTGACATAACTGAAATGGTGAATGCCACCTAAGTTCTAATTGTATGTCTTGCACACACACAAAAAAATACGGAAACAAAACACTTTCATGGTAGATTTTCGTCTTTTGACATAATTGAAATGGTGAACTGTTTAGGCATCAAATGCCACCTAAGTAATACAGACTTAATCAGCAATGCAAATTTAATGTAAGGATGACACAGATCAAAGTGCTCAAATGAGAGTGTTTCCTGCGTCAGTGCTTTGAGTACTTGTCGTTAATGAAACTGTCTGTAAATTCACCAAAAGTACTTACCCTTGTTAGATTGGTATGGCAACCATGTCTGAGTTTTCCCTCTGACAGGAACAATGTCCATCATACTGCACTGAAGTGCACGTTTGTCCGTGTATTCCGAACATACCTTTAAATAATACAAATGTATATCTAAATGATAACGGAGAAAAGAACAAAAATTGACTACAAGATATATTTAACAAATAGTTTGACGTATTTTCACCTCTGACGCTGACGTAGGGGAATCATGACCGTTAAGGAATGTTGTATCAGGATCAACTTTGTTTAATAATTATTAGGAAAATTTCATGTATGTAAACTCGTAAATTTAACTGATTTTGGCACATAATTGGTTACTTTTTGCATTTCTTCGCCAACGTTTTTTGTGTCTGAAACAAAGTAAATCCTAGCTATATTCTAAATATATTCGAATATTTTATTACTCAAACTAAGGGAAATGAACAGGTCAGTTCTTCTGCATGCAATGGTTTAATTTTTCATATTAATTAATGAGGGAGAGGGGCAGGGGACGTTTTTAGTACTCCAAAAAGTATCCGACTGAAATAATGTGGAACCGGTAAGGCTTGCTATCATATTCGTAATGTGGTTAAGTTTAAAAGTTAGAAGAAACACTAACATAAGAATCAAATAATTAATATTATATTTACGGATCATAACAAATCAAGAGGCATGTTAGACATCGGAGGTGAGAGCAATGGATATGGTATAGGTTACAATTTAATAAAATAATAGTAATTATAACATGTTCAAGAGCACCTGTGTTAACGTCGCACTTCTACTCTAAAAATCTGAAATTGTATGCTTTGCATAAACGTTTTATGCGAAAACTTACTAAAGAGTTCTGGTTCTTGGAAACTGCACTGCATCTTAATATCCTCTATGACTGTATGCAATTTGAATCAATTCAGTTAACTACTTAATTAAGTAGTTATGACCCCGACAAGAAAAAGTAATAAAGGGAGATTATTCAAAACTAGGACAAGCTAGAGTTAAGGTCCTTTTACACTGTAATTCCTCTTAATGTCCTTTGTCTGTGTGTTAAGTTTAAACAAAGTCCTTTGAATACTTTCGGAATTATGATCCAGACAAGTGTTTTAATTATGAAAAATCAATAAGGTGCGATAACTCAAAAACAGGGTAAAATACGGTTATGGTTCTTGTACACTGCACCGCATTTGCAATTTGAATCAATTCGGTTCAGTACTTATGGAGTTCTAGACCGGACAAGAAAAAGTAAAAAGGGAGACAATTCAAAAATAGGACAAGTTAGAGTTAAGGTCCTCGTACACTGCACTTTCACCCACTGTCATCTGTCTGTGTGTAAAGTTTAAACACATTCCCTTGAATACTTTCGGATTTATGTTCCGGACAAAACTGTTATATGAAAAATCAATCAGGGGAGATAACTCAAATATAGTGATAGGTAAGGTTATGGTACTTGGACAGTGCACTGCATTCTTAATGTCCTCTGTGCAATTTACACGAAGCAATTTGAATCAATTCAGTTCAGTACTTAATGTTTTGGCCTGGACAAGAAAAAGTAATAAAGGGACATAATTCAAAACTAGGACAAGCTAGAATTTAGTTTCTTGTACACTGCACTTTCATTCAATGTCCTCTGTCTGTAAAGTTTAAAAATTCCCTTGAACACTTTCACCGTTATGCACTGGACAAAAGTTTGACGGACGGACGCACGCACACACGGACAGAGCCCACAACCATATCCCCTCCGCCTTGGCGGGGGGTAGCGGCCGGAAAGAGGAGCTGGCGAAGATTCTTACCTGCCTAAAACAAGTGTCCATAT
This sequence comes from Saxidomus gigantea, assembly GCA_032359765.1. Classification (NCBI taxonomy): domain Eukaryota; kingdom Metazoa; phylum Mollusca; class Bivalvia; order Venerida; family Veneridae; genus Saxidomus; species Saxidomus gigantea. The sequence continues at coordinate 13,037 of JAUMHA010239261.1, read as the reverse complement.
TTTCGCTTTCACCTTCACATTCCTTTCCGTCGAAATCTGGTCTACAATAAAGTTAGCTAGCTGTAATGCTCAAGTTTTAGATACTTGTTACATCTTCAGGAAGCAAATCTTTAACTGATAATGATCATTAATGGTTTTCAACCCCGACCAGTCGACCACCCAAAAGTCGGATGTTTTAAATAAACGTAAACTATTTGCTCAAAGAAAAATCAAACTATGATCTCACTGTTTCTGTACTATGAAAACAGAAAAAAGTACAAAGTGGAAAGTTTTTCACATAAAAATCAGTTAATGAGTTTCATTACAAAAAAGAATTAAGCGTTTGCAATTTTCCTAATCTCCATTACGTGGGTGTTGGTAAAAGGCACGACTCCGACAAGGTATATAATAACGTTAAAATACATATCGCGACTGAAATAACAGGCAATTTAAGCTTATGTTGAATAATCACATCATAATTAAACGATATAAAAACATAATTTACTCTGATGAATAACATGTTTGCCTTATACACTAAACGTAAAATTGTTTACTTTGGAGAATCGCATATCCTCGATCGGCGTTTGAAGCCGACACCGCACTGTTCAGAGCACTCGCTCCATTCTGTCCACTGACTCCAGCCACCGTCTACAGGAGCTTGATTGCCATGGTAACCGCACGCGCCTCCTTGACAGTAGTACTATAGTTTGGAAGGAATGGATTAGTTTTCGGTTGAAAGATCTAATTTTAAGTTGAGAAATAAAGATTTTCCTGCACTGAAATACTGTATTATTATATACCATTTAGAGGTTATTCTTTCGGAGATTCGTACTTAGACATATTTTAAGCAACACTACTTATTGTATGAATCCCTTCCCCATCATGTACACAGTTCTACACGTACCTGGGGTGAATGTCCACACTGTGTCCCATCAAGAGGCACGACATTTTTTGTCTTGCACGAGTAACGTCTGTTAGGATCCGTGCACCACATTTGAGCACATGGGTCAATGGATCTAAACTGAAAATGAGCAAAAAAAAAAAAGTGAAATAGCTTTACACAACAAAGACTTTTTAAAACGGACATACGTTTTCATAATCACACATCAGTATCCTCTATAGTTTTCGTTTCTTTGAAATAGCCGGAACGGTGTGTTTGAATGACTACCGTTACATAATTATGATATATTGGGAGTATGCAAATTACAGCGATCATCAAAATTTTAAGACACCAAAAATTCAATTTAAGACTTACCGCTCTGCAGAATTGCACATTTCCACCGAATTCCAGCCGACACTGCTCGTCCAAGGACCAGCTCATACCAAGGGGCGATCTTAGGTCTTCTTTTATCACAAGAAATGGGTTATTGTTCAGACAATACAGAGATCTAGAAAAAAGCGACAATAGCAAGAATACTGTGAATTAAAAAACTACTCCAGCCCAAATATAAAGAGGAAGATACTGATAATAAGTGTGCTAAATAGATATGGGTCATTTCTATGCAGCAGATGTATCTGCTTGCCGCCATTGTTTGACAGCTATAATCTACAGTAACACATTTAACAAAACTGATGTTTCACAGTGTAAGAAAATGTGCAGCCTGACCGGGACGTAAACCTGGGATCTTCGCTTTTAGGACGAATGTTCTCATAGCTGAGCTATCCAGTTCTTTATACATTTCTTCCCATTTATGATTAAGTCCGTGCCTTGGAATATGCCCCTATGACCCTATCACGGTCCAACGTTGGGCACTAAATGTCACAGGGCGAGAAAAAATTGCAGCCTGACCAGAACTCAGAACTGGCACCCTTCGAATGCGAATGCTCTCCCGACTGAGCTATCCGGCCCCTTACTATATTGTAATTAAGTCCGTACCATGACAGATGCAAAAATACGCAATGAAACTAAAAAATCAACAATAACTAGAAGGTTGGTTTCCATAGTTTTCAGAAACATATGTCTCTCCTCCTAGCTTCTTGGGATACATGTGACACAAGTTTACAACTGCCAATTTTCTCTAGATAAAGGGCAATAACTCCATCCTTACTGAATGATTCCGTAAACAAAATCCCAGGTGAACAACTACATATGCTGATTAACATTCCTAATTTGTTTCATGGCTGCATCTCAAATTCTGTTCTATTACGCGCGAGACCAGTTCAAAATAGTTGATGAATCCTTATCAAAGGCCCCGGATGTATATTTTCACATGCTGATAAACATTCCTGTAAAGTTTCAGGGCTGTAGCTCAACTGCTTTTTCAGTTATGCTTTACACAAGTTGAAAATTACCATTTGTACTAAGTCAAGTCACCACTTCACAACTTGATACGCATTCCTGTAAATTTTCACGACTGAAACTAAAATACTTTTGAGATAGCCCCCCCCCCCCCAGTAACGATTATCAGACGATGTTAATCAAAAGAAGAACATTTACCCAATTACATGCGCCATTTTTGCTTTACTACATTCTGACCACCAGTAATGGTTGAAAGAGGATTGGACTATAGTTGCCATGATGCTGCTGGTATAAGCTGAACCATGGCAATGATTCCCGTGACCATCGTGCATCAAACCAAATCTGAAACAAAACAATTGTTCGAAACTTAATCTTCTGAAGATAATTACATCTGGCCCCAATTTCACGAAAATACTTAAGTAATTACTCAGTAACATGCTCAACTTATTTCAACACATACCAGACCCTTGCATGTTTATTCCTTGAAAACATTCAAGTTTGTCAGAATCATATTTACCCATTTATTACAATTATTAGACACTTATCAATATCTTGGCAGTAAATGTTGTTTTTAACAAGAAATTTACATAGGTAAATTCTTAAAATTCTTAACTTGTACTCAAATGATTTGTTTGCTATATTCGACTTGCATTTAGTTTTATACAACATTATTTTCTTTCAACATGTTAATTTCGTTTAAAAATATATTATCGTTAAAAGTGACAACAAGAAAATCCTTATTTTTTAGTAACAGTAAGACTTTGAAATAACGTACTCAGCTGAGCAATTACTTAAGTATTTTCGTGAAATCGGGGCCTGTACTCGCCTTTCATTTGCTTACTACCAGTATGAAGCCACTATGCTAAATTGTATTTCACGAATTTCAATATTGTCATTTTTTTAGTTTTTTGGTAAGCACGTGACTTTTTTTGTATATCGTCTGACGTTCAGTTAAATGACACTTAGCTTAAGACGAGTGTCTAAGAAAGGTATCGATCTCGGTTTTGGAAAGGTATCGATTTCGGTTTTTGAAAGGCTACTTCAATGACTCTTAACAGACAGTGGGACAGTTTCTTATGGTGGATGCTACAACATTGTCTCGTCGTGATGCTCCCGTGGAACACTGTCCGCCTATAAACTACTGGAATACCGTTGAAACGGGAATTAGAACAGAAGGAAAGGAGAAAAGGTACCTGCAGACTTCATCAGCTAAACTGTCAACATAATTGAAGACAGTGACATATTTATGTACTATATTAAATGAATTATGTTACATGTATTTACATACAGTCAATCCTGTGAAAAAAGACCACCGTTGGGAGGCTACAAATGTGGTCTTTGTTTGCAGGTGGTCTTTATTCACAGGTGCTTCTACTATAGATGAATAGTGCACTGTGATCTCCCTGCTGATCTTTATTCGCAGGGTGGTCTTTATTCGGAGGTGGTCTTCAACACATGTTTGACTGTATAAATAGAATGTGTCTTACACATGTGCCATTTCGTGTGCTATAACGAATGAACTTGTAAAGCCATCATCCTTGACAATTGCACAGTTCCGCATAGGTAAACAAAGACCAGTGATTGGCGCATATCCTGTCATGTGATAAAATACATTTTAATGAAATATAAACAAGAATATGACATTTTCAAATAACATATACATACATAGTTTTTAAAAACTTTATTATATAGTGTTAGTATAGGGCTGAAAGAACCTATAATGTGAATTCCATCCAGACAAAACATTGTTAAAGTGCATGTTTTTGTACGAAAACTGCCTCCTAAAACTCAGAACATGCGTGTTTTGAAAACTCATGTATCATAGTATCCAATCATTGAAAGTGGATCACTGTCAAATTGATGTAGAACTGATAAAGATTGTGCCTTATTATGTATTTTGTACTTGTTAAAGAACTCCGTGTCTTAACTAAGGTTCGAGATACCTCTATAATAATTCTAATAAAGAATTACCGGCCGTAGCAAACTTGTGTCTGGTAAGAAGAACAGCTACATCATGGTTGGCTCCTGGTCCAGAGCGCGCACTTCTATACGTCTGGGAACTCACCCACTGGCAAAAGTTGTCCACTGTATTTTGAGGGCTAGAACTTTTAACAACTGAATTTTCCTAAAAACGTAATCAAAGCAATTAAGGTAATTAAAGATTATGATAGAACAGACTTACAGCGACTAGTGTTCGAGAGAAGATCACAAAGGACACATTATAAAAAGAAGAGCAGAAACCACACCAAACGATTAGAAAGACAAACCCTGACGTGTTTTAAATGCTGGGGACAACTAAACATTATGAAACTATTTTTCTATCGACCCTGAACGTCGGAATTAGGACAGGCCTGAACAACGTAAATTGGAATTAGGAAAGGTCTGAACAACATAAATCGGAATTAGGAAAGGCCTGAACAACGTAAATCATAGTCGAAATTAGGAAAGGCATGAACAACGTAAATCATAATCGAAATTAGGAAAGGCCTGAACAACGTAAATCGGAATAAGGAAAGGCCTTAACGGCGTAAATCGGAACTAGGAAAGGCCTGAACGGCGTAAATCGGAACTAGGAAAGGTCCGAACGGCGTAAATCGGAACTAGGAAAGGCCTGAACGGCGTAAATCGGAATAAGGAAAGGCCTTGATTAAAACGTTTTGAATTGCCTAAAACACCCGTCCATCCTTCAATCTCGTCAGGAGGTATCAAATAAAATATCACCAACTGAATATACATACAATTTTAGACCATGGTCTGACTACATGCGTGTTCAGGCTGATTATGGTTTACAATTGTTGTATCTTAAAAACTGTCTTTACCATAAGCTTATGAGAACTATATTCGACTGCAACACGATTTTATTATTGTTGTGGTGGTGGTTTAACGCCCATTCCAACTTTGGTCATTTTAACTGGCGGACAGGTTCTGGGCTAGGACTCCGATCCTTAGCAAGAAACTGCATTCTAACATAAAGAGACATGGTCGGTGGCAGGGTGTGAACCCATCAATATTAGAGTTACAGTGATCTGAGGCCAGCGACTCTGACCACTCGACCACGGACGCGGTCTGGTACAACAAGATAAGAAAGCATGTATATTCAAATACTTACAGAACCTTGATCCATGTACATGATTTTTACAGTGACGACTTCAATATTGACTCCAAGAGAAGGGTCATGATATATAGTGTTAACCTGAAACGATAGGAATATATAGAAAAAACATCTTTGTACAGTACTCATCTCGTTTAGATGTCAGTATGCCGTAAGCACCAAGTATAGCGATGCATTTTAAGATAAACACACCTGTGCAGAGACTTGCATATAGTGGGAATAAAAATCTAATATTAAGAGTATGAAATGTACAGTACACATATAACCGTATACTCACGATGTTCATAAGACTTAGTATGTACGTTTTGACCCGATCTTTTCCAACAAAGTCTACGACGGTTGTATCGGCCACTATAAGAACTTCCAAGTACTTGGTAAAACTGTTGGGTGCTCTCCGTATCCTGAAAACATAATGAAAAAATTCGTTGTTATGGTAAATGATCAGTAAATGTGCCGAAGAGAAGACAGGACATACCTTATCATAAAGATGCTCTTCAAACTTTTTTATAATTAGTTTATAGATCTATGCAAGTTGCAAAATACATTTCTGTGTTTAATGACAAAAATCTATGAAGGAGATTTTCAAATGAAAAGCTATCATAGGTCATCTAAAATGGCAAATAAAAAGTTATTTAGGAATTTTGAATTAATGGCGGTATTTAAAAGACGGGAATAAAATATGAAAGATGGGATAGGGACAGTGAACTAGATAAAAAAATCTACAAGTAAAAATAATCTTCTATAAATGTTTACAATACATTGTATGTATTTAAATCTGAAGTATCAAGCATACTACACATTTTGTAGTAAGTTATGCTGACTCTTAAATGTCATACTGAGGCCCGGAAAGAGTGCTGGAGCTGAGAATCAAACTCGTGAAGATGTGCTTGTCATTGTGCTAAGGGTCAGCTTCATTGTTATGGGTCATAAGCTTCAAGTTACAGAAATGATGCCTATATGTGCATAAATCACGGAACCTTATGAAATAAATACACATAAATATATGTTTTTCATTAAATTAATAATTACCCCAATCCTAAAATTCTTCGTTTAACCACAGAATATCTTCCAAAAAATAAAAAAAATAAAGTTCTACAAAAATGTAAGTAGTTAAACATATTTGCCCGCAAACACCATGATACCTAAGTACACATAAACCCACGAACGTGCCTATGTTATTATCAAGTTATTACATGTACTTAATTAATAACTACAAAATAAGCGTCTTTGGTTTAAGTAAGGATTTAATATTGCACGTTCTAGACCTACACGGAAAGCAAAACCAGATATAAATCATTATTATAGAAAAAGAATGTTTATTGCAAGAATGGTACACACAAATTGCTACGCCTTTTCTGAAAAAAAAATCACTGAAATACGTATCGATCTTTTGAACAGAGACAATTATTTTCCTTTATAATTGAATTACTGGTAAGGACTTTAGGTATAAGTGAATGACTGGTAAGGACTTTAGGTATAAGTGAATGACTGGTAACGACTTTAGGTAGAAGTAAATGACTGGTAACGACTTTATGTATAAGTGAATGACTGGTAACGACTTTAGGTATAAGTGAATGACTGGTAACGACTTTAGGTATAAGATTGAATACCTATGTGGCTGCTGACCTATTTCCATTGAAGGAGGAGGAAATCTTCCGCAGCTTGATAATCTGTGTCGGCCGACGGATGAGTTCATATTCTCCGATTCTTCGACCGGTTCCATGAATATACCTTCCTCTCCATTCTGGATTATTCCTGACTAGAAACAGATATTCAGATGAAGTTAACTCAGCAGGGACCTTACAAAAGTATCAGCTATTCAACTCAGACGTTTTGGGTTCGAACCTGCTGACAAGACCACGCCTACCCAAAAGGCAATGGCTTTACAGGATGAGGATTAGAGAGTGACTGTGTTACCCTAAAATCAATCTAAGATAATTTATATTAATTGAATTGAAATATAAAATCTGCAGTTTTGATCTCCCAAAGTAAATGCTCCTGTTTTCTTAAACCTGATTTTAATATCAGTAAGTATACAGATAAAATGTCTGTACACAATATATGGATAAATTACATGTCTTATATAAAAAAGAACAAGTCTTTTTCAGAATGTAGCATATCCAGGATGATAAAAAACTTAAAAAAGTACATGTACAAGTTTTTTCATCATAACGACGTAACTGTAAAATAGTTCTTAAAGTGCGTTGAACTACCGGCGGTACTGCTTAGTACTGTGACCTCCTATATCATGTGTGTACTAATATATTGGAATTGTGGATACACTTACTATTTTATCTCCTTCAAAAGCAAGGGCAACATAAGTATGACCCCTCCCGACAACTTCACCTCGGTAATATCTGGTACTGTCTCTCAGAATATCAACTTCTGTAAGATTATTGCCTTCGTGCCATTCAGCCACGGTACCTTCCGGTACAATGTCATGCAACGTAAGTCGTAATCGCAATGTCCCCGTCCGCCATTTCAGACTTACGAATATTTCCCGCCGTTCCGCTGTTCTTGGGTTTGTTTCACTGGGCAATAAAGGGATCGTTACTTCCTTGTGTGGATGTCTGCATGGTAGCTTTGCTTTTTAGAATAGAGAGGTTATAGTTGAGGTATTAAGAATATGGAATCTTTAATGAGATCCTGTTAATCTTTGAAGTATACCGTACGTATTAATTTGATAAAATACGACTTAATATACATAATACTGGCAGAATGTCTGAATTTAAACTGATTGGAAAACCCAGGCGCTGGATTCCTAATAACTGGGCTAATTTATATGTCTATCATTAAAAACCTATAGTTTTAAGTACAAACTATATTGTACTGAAATGATGTGAAAAAACAGTTTACCTACTTACTTTTGACCTCAATTTATTGATGTATGATTTGTTATAATGAAAGTGAAATTCACAGACATCCCATTATCTTATCTGCACGAGATTTTCATGGTTGATTAAAACATGAAAAGAAGCAGACGACTTACCATTAACAACTAGATCAGGGCCCTGAAATTTAAAAGTACTTTGTTCATTATACAGGTTGCAGATTCAGCGAATTCTATATTCATTTTTTACTTTGAAACTGGAACAGCAGGTTATGAAGTTTCCAAATACTTTCCTCGCAATTTGAAGAGCAAAAGTTTGTTTGTCGGTTAAATTGATTTAATTTCATTTCAACATACAGTCACTCTGAAATGCTCAACAGCTTCAAGACAAGCCTTAAATGCAGCTCCAGGTCAAGTTTTTACAAGTTTTGACATATTTTGGCCCTTTGTAGCTGTGGTCCTTTGTCGCATGACAACGTGAAGCGGGGTCGCTCTCTTGCACAACTTTGGACCATATTTCTAATCCTTGCAAATTGTTTTAATATCTGTCTAAAGTCTTACAGATTTCATTACTTTTAATTATTAAAACAGTTTTGTCAGTGTTCATTGTTATACATCGAAGAAATTTACTCATATTTTCCATGGGAAGAGACATAAATAAATAAATAAATAAATAAATAGATAAATAAAAATATATTCCATGCGTGAATATTATCTGCCAATTCAAAAACTTGGTAAATGTTATGAAATTAATAAGTAAATAAATAATTAGGTACATTCAAACTTAATCTTGTTTTTGAAAAAAATAACGCACCAATTATTTACACACACTATTAATTGATATATACTTAGTTTTACTTACCAAATTATCAAAATATCATAGTTATGTAATAACTTAATTCAACTTTAAATAAAGAAATAACTTACCATTTCAAATACTAAAAGTATAAATAGGCCACCTATCCCTCTAATGGTCATAATTAAAATATAAAAATTAAATAAAATAATAATCCGGTAATTAATTCAACTGTCATAGATTATTCCAAGCAACGTGGCACATCAGCCTCTGCTACAGCGAAACACAAACTCGTGTTCTGATTTGAATCCCGAGATTAAAGCTCGTATCACGCTCCGTCCTACATGTAAATATCATATGCCTTTGACCTGTTCTCGGTGCAATTGGAGAACTTAATCTGAATTTAAAATGATTTAAAAAATTATTTTATCAATTAAAAGTAGTTTCTTGCTATTGTTCTTATAAATATGACAGCGTTTATTACAGTGCTATCCCTATTAAAATGGCGAGGTAGGGCTACAAAGGAAATACATCATACGCTGGTTAACCTAAAAAAAGGTGATTAACATCTTAATGAGGATAAGAGCCTTGTCATCACTTAACTAGTGTACTACTTGAGTGTGACCTAAAATTACAGCAGTGTACAACCATCCCTACCTATTTGGGACAGTTTATTCCCTAATTTAAAAAAAAATGCTTAAGTCATGCTAAATTAATAATTAGCAGCCTTATTACTATTAAGGACAGTGTTCATAGACAGAAGATTTCCAAACTGATTTTGAGGTCAGTGGTTCAAAGGTCAAAGGTAAAAGTTACAGTGATCTTGGATTTAAAAACCATTTCTGCTCAGTAACTTGCGTAGGCTTCATTCATTAGGTCTGTTGGTTGGTAAGGATATTAGCATTGGTCAGTAAATGACACCTATTCAATCAACGGTCACAGTGACCTAGTAATTAAAACTCATTTCTGCCCAATTACATGAGAAAGCTTTGATTCAGAGGTTTCAAACTTGATAAGTTGATAAGGACATTGTTCATAGCCAGAAGATGACCCATATAGTATATGATTTTGAGGCCACTATGTCAGATGTCAAGATCACAGTGTCCTTGTATTGAAAAATTAGTTTCCACTCAATAACCTGTGAATGCTTTGACCCGGAAATCTCAAACCTATTACACACAGTGTTCATTGATTTTGAGATCATTGGTCAAGGGCCAAGGTCACAGTGACATTGAATTAAAAAAAGATTCCGCTCATTACCATGCGAAAGCTTTGACCCAGAGATGTTGAACATGGTAAAGATATTGGTCATGAACAGTAGTTAACCCTTATAATTTTTGAGGTCAATGGATCAAAGGTCAAGGTCACAGTGATCTTGAAAAAAGTTATTGCTGCTAAATAACCTAAGATTTATTTTTTAACTTGTAATAAATGATGCATATTGATTGATTTTGGGGTCACCGGGTCAAAGGTCAAAGTCGCAGAGACATTGTCTAGAAACGACTCTGATAAAAACCTCAATAACCCTAACCTAGTGTCTTCAAACTTTCTAGGATTATTGCTTATTAGAACATGAAGACATATTGTGATCTCTATTGACTGTCGGGCCTGCAAGTTTGAAGTTAGTTCTTGAAATACTTTATAAATTATGCTCCGAAATAGCACGTCTTCGGGAAGGACATGGGCGATTCAATTGTCCTAATTACCGGCGGTATATCTTCCCATTTGTTCAGGGGTGGTTGAGATTTAAACATATATATACGTATACGATGTTCGTAATAGAGTACGTCTTTATATTTTCTACCATTAGTAATATATCGTCGATCCCATAGAACAAACTCAGACAAAATAACATATGTTTATACTGTTCAGTGGCTAATATCTCATAGTGGTATGGTTAGCGTCAGCCTCAACGTTAATTGCAGCATTCAAGAACACTTAAAATTGTGTCTTTATCTTAAACATCGCTTTACATATTTGACAAGATTTATGTCGATTCACAGCTAGACCCTGTGTATTTATACTACGTTATTATTTATTAAATATCATGGGTAATTATATAGACATTGGGGTGCATTTAGTCCGTTTCTTTTTAACACATGTAAATATTGCATAGTAAGAGTAATAACGATACATCACAAAATAAGTGAGTATGGGTACAGTCACACCTGTCTTAAGCGACCACACAGGGGAAACAGAAATTGTGGTCTCTTAAGACAGGTGGTCTCTTAAATCAGGATAAATTGTTATCAACTTACATTACAAGGGAGGAGTATAAAGTAGTTATATATGTTAGGTTGTTGCTTTAACTCAGGTGGTCGCAAGGGCAGGGTTGACTGTATGCATGTTTACCATGCAGTGCATAAATAAACCTGTGGTAAAATGATTGAGACGCAACACTTTACTCAAAGTCTGTATATTTTATATCTTAAGACCAGTTGGTACATTACAGTTGAAAGATGTGGAGAAAATCAAATTTATGGAACACTTGAGAGGTTAAAGCCGTAGCTCGGATCTCTTCGTGCACTTTGTAGACCACAGTTTGCTGGCATGGGTATCACTTTTCTTGATCATTTCTCTCCAGGCAAAACATTTACTAATGGCTTTCACTTCCAAGACTTTTTATGACAAGGGATATCATAAATATAGTTATTAACATCTCGTGGTTGATTATATTATGTATATTATACTAATCGACATTCTAGCGTTATATACAACGCAATTATTTCATATGAGTTTGATAAAAATGTCGAGTATAGTTTATATCAGTGTAAACTATTAGAAGGAAGGTGCTTTCTAAATCTTTAATGCGCTGGAAAATTCTAAACAAGAAAATAACGTAATGGAAGTATTCAATAGTGAGGCAAGGACAAGTTATTATACTCGGCTTCGCGATACAAATAATATGGAGGCTATATCTGAATCAAGCTCGTCCGCCTGTTTTCGTCCATCTGTCTGTAGGACTATTTCTCGTCAACCACTATTTGAATTCAATGAAACTGTTACACAGTGATAAGTACTAAGGTTAGTTGTGCATACCGTCGACATGTTGCACTAGGTTATATTTTCATTGAGTTGTTGCCCTTAAATTTGATTGTTTCATACATTATAGTGTACATAGATACTTGTACCAACCGCTGTCCGGAATTCAATGAAAATTTACCACAGTGATAAGTTCCAAGCCTAGTATGCATATCGTCGCCATGTTGCACTCGGATATGACTTCATATAGCCTTTTTTCATACAAACAGTGTACATGTACATACTAGCTTGTTGTCCGCTATCACTTTCCGTTACCACTTTCCGTTCAAAGCGTATAGTTGTGCATGCTACAGCTCCTTTCGAATACAGCTCCCGAGTGAGCTGTATCCGGTGCACATTAACGAATACAGCTCCCCGGGGAGCTGTATTCGGTGCGTATCAACGAATACAGCTCCCCTTATCAAATGGGAGCTGTATTCGGGGTTCTTGTACCTTTTTTTCGAATAGAGCGCCCCAGTGTCCCGATGCAACAAAGACGTATCATTCGTTTATACAAATACGCGGCAAAGGATTTATTATAGAATAACAAAGATTCATACTGCAATTCAGGATGCAGTACTTAGCCCCGGGATGTCTGTCCTTTTGTCGGCACATGTTGTGCGGACAGTTGAATGAAAATTTGAACTTTAATTACCTTTTTGCTGATATTGGAGAAACATTTTTTTTTCAATAAACCTTCATTGTTTTCATATGACGATAGCACATAAGGCAAACAAATGTTGACGGACTGAAGCTCATACACGTCAGGGTACACTACGGCCTGATAAGACAACAGACAGGGTAGGACAACAGACAGATGGTGAGACAAATAGACGTACGGAATATATGTAATATGCAGTATATTGCAAATGTGTTAGATGTTTTAGGTAATTAAGGTTCCTAATTTTTATCTGTGGACATTTTTAACATAGGGATCATGGTTCTGTATATATTCTAATAAAGCAAACATAGGGAGCTGTATCCGATTTTGCATATGCTTTGCTTCGAATACAGCTCCGCTATACCAAGGGAGCTGTATTCGTTAATGTGCACCGAATAC
>JAUMHA010239150.1:0-13078 GCA_032359765.1 Saxidomus gigantea | reverse complement strand
TTAAAACAAAAGACAGTAGTTTATTGTACGTACAATCGTTGAATATATTTAGTCTCTCTGGATTTAGATATGGAGCGATTATATTTTGCAGAATAATTTAGATTTGTGAATGCAGTTCTGTACATGCTTGAATATCAATTTTGTGAATTCATTTCTGAAAGAAGACCTAAGACCTAAGTCTCCATGTGGTTATTGGTATTCAAGTCAAACTGAAACCGATGGTTATTGGTATTCAAGTCAAACTGAAACCGGTGGTTATTGGTATTCAAGTCAAACTGAAACCGATGGTTATTGGTATTCAAGTCAAACTGAAACCGGTGAAAAATAACTCGAAATATTACAAGAAGACGTTTAGCTACTAACGTGGAACAACAGATAGACCCATCGTCTGCAGTTTGAACCCTTGATTCAGTTAATATTGATTCTTCCGTCAACGGAGTAGCTAGGACTGCATTATTGACGCGATCAAATGTGGATATATCTTCAGTAGAATGGAACAACCCCCTGAAAGACCGTCGCAGATATTTGTAACTGGAAAGAAAACAATCATTTTCATATAAAAAGAAACATTTTTGGTTTTGTTTTTTCCGCAACTTGCTTTGTTAATAGAATTACCTTAAATATCAAAATTATTTATATATCAAAAAGGGTATATATATACAGATGCTGAAATCACATAGGTTAACTGAACATATAAAAGGCAACAGGGTTAATAAGAATTGTGTTGATTTTGGAAACGTTTAACCGTTTTCTGGTGTATGAAAATTGAGCATATTTAGAACGCTTTTTAAGTAGTCATAGTTCATTTAAGATAATGTGACAAGAGACGTTACTGTGTACATATTAGTTTACAAGCATTGACTATCAAATGTTATATCGTACAAGCAAATATTTTAAAACACCTAATATTGTCAAATCAAGGTACTTGAAAGAATTAGCCTCTTCTGCCACGTCACTATCACATTATACTGTATGAACTATACGTGTTCATTACTTGTATCACTATCTAAGATGACCATTGCTGATCTTTAGCTGATAAAACACTCTTGGTTATGTAGTTGAATCATATGTATTAGGCAATGGTCGCTTTTTCTTTGTTTTATTTTACTGGTAAATCAAAAGGAATTGTTTACTTAATGCTCTTTGTTTAAACAGAAGGTCAAAACATGAACGCGATAAGTCGAAGAGAGCGATGTCCTTAAGCAGAAGAAACAACATATTAAAGTAGCAACAGGACAGGTGATAAAATGAAAAGAACACTTTCTGTGTCCATTCGAAAATATTCTAGAATTTAAGCAACAAGATGTTATATCATCAAGCTTTTAAATAGTATTTCAAACGTTATATATCTGGTAAGTAAAGACATATGGTAGTATTTCAAATAACAAATTAACGTGATAGTTTGCAGCAACAAGAAAATCATGGCAGTTTAATACGTTAACTATCAAAATTAGAACTATTTCACTATTTGTATTTTGTATTTATCAGTATTGTCGTCATTGCAATTGTTAATTTCCATAATTCCAATCAGAAAAAAGTAGAATTCTCACATTTGTTATCTACGAGGACATCTGTAAATCTGCCAGACAGGAACATACACAAAATTCGTTCTACAAATGATCAGAAATAAAGGCACACGTTCATCTGTTTACGGCCAAACTCACATACGCAACACTTACGTATATACCGAAGGAAAATACACAAAAGCATTTGTGCATGACAATAAAGAACACATGTTTATCAACGCATTATAGAAAGAAACGTACAAAATAGACGAGTCTTTCCATAACCAGAGAACAAACACATACAAAACATCTTCTCATAAGAAAAAAGAAATGTACATAAACTATCTACTTGGCAAGAAATAACAGATATGCCAAGAAACTAAGATGAACGTATACATGATACAAAATATAATTTACCTTACAGACCCGCAATAGCCGTTTCTACATAAATCACTGCCATCTTTACTAAAGTCACCAACACTAACACCAACACTGTCTATAGCAAAACTCGAAACTGTTGTTACACAGCTGAGAAAATTAAAAATCACAACACTTAATAAATTTTTCATAGTATACAAGTTATCAAAACAACTTAGAATTCCGTTCTTTAGACGCCTAGACACGCACTGCAGACAGCATAAAAAAGCCCCTATTTATACTGCTAGTACTTTGCTCATTTACATGACACCAGAAAACTCAAAGGAAATTTTTAAAGCGTTTATTTGATTTATGGTAGTTTATTGTAATATTCCATTAAAGAACAATACGCGTATGAAACATTTAATATCAACGTAAAGCGCCACTGTAATATCCGGTGCTTTATCGCATTGGATAAACAACACCAAAGGCGTGTTTTAAATTCTTCGACATGTTTATTGGGACCATATACATATTATAGACTTCCGTATTTTTGCAAACATTTCCCTACAGCGATTAATTGAGTTATAGCTTAGCATTACTGCAGAAATTAGAGTATAATAAATACTCGTAATATCACGCTACAGGATGAGACCACGCATTCTTATAATGCTGCTATATTTTGCTTCTTAACGTTAAAGCTATAGGAGTAATAACAATTGATCCACTTCATGTTATGTTTAGCGATGGTGTGATAACAACGTCGTCATAAAATTTACAATGTATGTTCAAATTTATCAAAATTCAAAAGAATTCCTTGTTTCAAGCAAATAAACTTATCTTGAAAATTAAAATACAATGATTGATTCTGTCATTTTGGAGTCAGTGGGAAATACCGGAGTAGTCACTTAAAACTATAGGTTATATTTATTGATAATATGATAGATAATGGGTTATATATTTAAACTTTTCCGTGCACTGAATTTTTAACAGTACTATTCAGATCTTGAATATCTTTTCATTATAGATTGCGAATATTCATTTTCCAGCATGAATAGTTTACAGATTCTAGCATGTTTCTGGCTGTCAGCTCTGCCCTGTAGCAGGAAAAATACCACATATTATGGGATGGTGGCTCTGGAGTACAGAGATCTCAGATTTTGTGCTACGTACGAATTCGTATATAATAGGCCGCATGAATGTAAAATCTTATTGACGATGGGCTTGCTTCAGTCTCTGCTAATGTGTGTGGTTTGAGTTATACGATTACTTACGAACGCTGCGTGCAATATATAAACAAAATTATAATGATTTGTTTCAAAAAAGGAAAATATAACTACGACTAGTTGTAAAAATACTGCTGACGTGATATCATTGTTGTAAGACCCGCAAAATAACAGAAATTTTATTTCTATTACGCCGACATATAAATTCGTTCATTTTTAGCTGCTAAGTTTTGGTATATGGTTTGACAATATTTACCTTTTTCATTTGCATGTGCGTTAGTCTTTTCGACAATATTTAGCATGACTTTTTGAAATGCAATCGGTATATTTACGTCACAAATCGACTGTTCGCGCACTAAAATCACGTACCATACTAATTATTAGGGTTGGAACTATATTGATGTCATTCATACGGTTCTTTGTAATCAGTCCAAATACAACATGTACCGAGTGAAAACAATCGTTTCTATTATTAGGTTTGTTAACTATAACCGTCCGAATTTTAAGTGCTTAATTGTGTTATAAAAGGCTACAGGATTGTGACTGTACATTGAGTATATTTACTTAAGACACCTGTAAATTAACTGCTGATCAAAAAGGTAAACAGCAAATGCATGCAATGATTATACGCCTTTGTTTTCCGGCAGTTACTACATAACACAAGTTAAAAGTATTTAAAATGTTTACATTTAAGTGTCTGTACGGACTGTCGACATTTTATGTAATTCCTTCTTGGGAGTGTATACGGTAGTTAATGGATACATATTACCAAATGATTCTAAATCATGTCTCCGATATTAAAACAATATTCTCAGAAACACTATCCAATATAATACGGAAATGCAATTGAAACAAATGTTTGAATTGTGTTTTAACGATGGTGTCAATTGTAATTTCAGTATAGGTCATAAAGTGCTCGCATATCTGACACATGGGTCTTTTAACCAAACTTGTAATTTTACCATATGTCACATATAAGATCTTTTGCTTACAGGTTTTGTTATAGTAGACTGTTGAAATGATTTATTAAGTTTAAGTTAGATTGATCGATTATCAGTCGGAAAACAAACGCACGTAGCATTAAGTTATATAGCCAGCCTACCGACGACGCAACCTTAAAAAATGTTAATATTATTGGTCCAATAATTCAGAAAAATATGTGCACTGATTGTATCACTGAAATATTTACATAATTTGATTTGAAAAGAAAATATATATCATGTGTACAGTGTATAGTCAGAACCAATGAAAACTGCGTTTTTGAAAATACCCTGGCAAACTAAGACTGTCTTGTGTTAATTCGGTCAGTTAAAGCCTTATCAACCTTCCCATACAAGATTACGCATTGACATTCCTTTAATTATATTCTGCTTCCTCTTCCGGGGATCTCTGACTAAACAAATAGGACAAGGGTATAACATGAAACTGACAATAAATAGAATGAATTATTGTTTCAGTTTTTTTTTCTTTGGGTTTAACGACAGTTTCAAAAGTATTTAATTTATTTACAGGCGGGTAGTTTACCTTACTATTGTTCCTGGGAAGGACTAGTACTTGACTTCAATTTTATGTAAGAAGTTGTTGTCAACTATCTCAATAAATTAGACATAGTCGGTGGCGGGGCTTTGACCCGCGACCCTCATTCAGTGAGAGGCTATATACACTGACTCTGGTCACTCGGCCACGGTAGCGTTCTGTTTGTTGCGGGCAATAGAAGCGGCCCGCTATATTTAATACGTGGTGAGAAAAATTTGCATGGAGACTTAAGCACTAGATCGAATGTATGCGTCTCTCTTCATTGAAAATTGAGGTACCTCTGAGATTAAAAACTGTAGACACAGTCTATTTTTCTAGAAATGCAAGAGTTGTCGTACTTTATATAGATCTAGAAATGCAAGAGTTGTCGTTCTTTATAATAGATTTATTATATATATTTAGTTATTTTTCAAGCGTTTATGTAGTCGAGCGTCAAAGTGTAATTGGATAAGGCGTCTGCGCTGTAATTTTACGAGTGGAGTTCAAATCCCACCCGAACCCATTTTTACGTTTATTCTTTTGTTTTACTTATCATTTTCAGTTTTTAAACCATTTGTAAACGTTTTACGGCAGATAATCATAAAAATCTTGATTCATGTGAAACTAATAAGGATAATGGCTGATTTTAGATCCGGTTATTTGAAAATCTAGATGGTAAATATTTGTTTGCCATTATACTAAGAATATCATAAAGAGAAAATGCATCAGAGTGGAATGGATGCCTCAAGAAATGTTACATTTTCTTTGAGTTTAAACGCCTTTATCTTTTTATCATTATTTTTAACTTTGTAAACATATCTGCATCACGATCATGCTCATAAGTGAATGTGTTGTTAATGTATTTCTACAGTGTATACTGAATACTTTATTACCAAAATTATGTTAAATTGTCATATAACAGTAACTGAATATGACAAATTATTCTTTCTGGTAAATGTATACCGTTCAGTAAAATATTTACAAAATGAGGCTAGGGGTATAAAATTACATATATCTTTTTAATTAGGCGGTAAATGTCTTTCAGAATTGGAATATGAATCATTTAGAGGATAAAGTTAATAAAAATAACAATAGAAAAGTTTACCGTTATGGGCTGCAAACCTTAAGTTTGCTTTTCAACATATCAAACCTGATATCAGATCTACTTCGTATAGATATTTGCTGAAGTTATAAGTTAAGCTTGGTCTCCTTGAATTCTTTGGGGGCCATGCCTCAACATCAACCATCACCAATTTCCAAAATATTTACGTGTCAGTTTTATTTGTTGGCACGGTGTGATACTTTGTATCATGGTTTTTCTTGTGTTATGTAATTTGTTGAAAATCAAGGCCACCTATAATAATCACGTATCTGACTGCTTGTTCATTATCTTATTACAAGTTTCGCGTAAGTGGTTCGTATCTGGAACAATTTGTACCACAAGTGTTCATTTGTAACATGCCCAGAGCTTCTTGATTTGTGTTTATCCTTGACCTTCCTGGTTTATTGTTTCTCCTGTGAAAATTTATTGAATCCCATTGACTGTTGATTTATATCAGTAACAGTAATCCCTACCTACTATAGCTACAGAATGAAGAATTCCTTTCATCCCAACGAAATACAATTTATAATTTATAGTATCTTAGGTAAAAGGTACAATACAGTTGTAAATCATGCAAAGTTGATACATCTACTAAAACGGATACAAGCTTATAGTAATTGAAGAAAAATCATCATTTCAAAGCCCAAGGTATTAAATAATCAGAGTACGTTGCACCCATTTTTCAAGAGTGCGACAAAGGCCCTCGATATCTCAGTGTTTAGGGCACTCACCCCCGGAACGGAATGTAAGGGGTTTGAATCCCAGCTGTAACTATCGCGCGTTTAAAAACATCTGGCATGAGATTTTGAGAACTACTCAATAGCTGATAGTTTCTTCGTGATCGAAAAAATACAATTAGCATAAACTAAAAAGATCTGTCAACTTAAAGTGACATTATGCACATTTTTTTTCAAGAAAAAATCCAGCTGAAATAGGTGTGTGTAAAAAGGGTAGAGGAAATAATAGCTTTTAATTCAAAACAACAAACTCTTCCTGCTACCAGTACGAAATAATAACTTTCCAAATATTACTTTTCCTATTTTTACTGGAAGAGTCAATTTAAGAAAAAACAACTGCATGCAGGAGTTGCTTCCCTTCCACTGCCGAAATTTCTCTACCAACAACTACAACAACACAAGGGAGATCACTGCGAAGGAAGGAACTATTATTTTATTAGTCTAATTTCTTTTATATCTAAAGCACCAACTTCAAATACTAATGCGGCATTATCATTAGTTTTACACATTTAAATACACAGCAACCGAAAATTGCTTTTAAAAAACTGTCACTAAAAATACACTATGTGTAGTAAGATGAGCATAATTTCACTTTAAGAAAATTAATGAAAGACATTTGCTATGTTGACTTTGCAAACTATCCCAGATCGACTCTGGGAAACCAGATGTTAATAATTGAATCCAACTTTAGAACTGATCTTACTATACCATTGTTTACTTCCTTAAACGATCGATAAAGAATACATGTATATTATGACATTTGTAGCTGTTCATTCTACATTAACTAGTGTACTGTAAGTTGTAATCTTCTAAAAAAAGCAGAAACAGAACGGAAACAAAAATAACACTATAGGAGCTACAACAACAACAACAAAAATCAAGAAGCTAGTAAGTAGAGCTAAATCAACTAACTATTTTTCAAATCACATGAAAGCATTTCATTTTATTTCTTGCTTTAATAAAAATAAAACATTTACGACTTGTGTCTATGTTGCTTTATTTGTAAGAAGTTTAAATGTCGAACACCTCCCAACCACAACGTGCAATATAATCTTGGGTTAAACGACAGTTTTGATAAACTAAAAAAAAATACCATATAATCCTTCACATTATTGAAAGAGTTATGGTCGTTCACTGAGCAATCATATGCCTCTAACTGTTGCGAGGTCGAATTCCGCATGTGTCACTGTCTTTTTTATAAACCTAGCTAGCTTGCTCCTCTGCGGTAAACAGTAAATCATAAAGAATATTAATATCTACTCGAAAAGTTAGATTGGATTGACAGCTGCGCATTGACTTTTACAATTTTACTATGTGCATTATTAAACAGTCCAGTTGAAACTGTCAGTGGCTCTTCTAGCCTCCAAAAAGCACAAATGTGACGGGACCGTATTTTGCTGTTTCTTTCGGACGACTTTCGTAAACCAATGATATCGAAAACATGCAATAAATAAACCTAATTATCCGATAGAAAATAGCATTAAGGCGTTACAATTTAACGTTGTAGACATGAATTTTATCACTTTTCCCACTCGAAGGATCAAATGTGAGTATCATTTTATCTTCAGATACATTTAGGGCAATGTCTTGAGGGCCTATGACGTCATTCGTCCGATTAAATACGTCAGAAAGTAGATCACCATCCTTGTCTAGAATTTGAACATTATCTGACCCGAAACCACATACCATGACACGCCCATCTTTTGTCACGTGCAGACCTCGTGGTGAGTTTAAGCTGTTGTCCTGGAATAAAATATTGTCGTTATACAAAAATGTATGTGTTTCTGTAGAATTTTTGAAGTCAAAGTCATAACTGATCTTTAACTGTAATAGTAATCTATATCCTTTTTTATTTAACAGTAAAAGTCTTTTATATGACACAGTTAAGTGGTAAACTTTTTGAAATAACATTTTAAAGGCCTTTGAAATACCAACGATTTCAAATGTCTTCAAAGGATATTCATCATGTATCGGTTTTATTTACTAACAATGTTGTAGATTTTTAGTTTTTTTTCTTGTCCGTGATTTATTGGACATACGCATCTGCGCAATATGTCGTAAAAGTACTATGTAGATTACAGTACTATAATGATAAATGATTTGCAAGGTTATTGAAAATTATTAAATAGTCTAGAAAATATGCTACCTTGTAAACAAAGGTTTTCATTACTGTTCCGGAAACACATGTCACGTGACTCTTGTGACAATCAGATATGTATATCATACTTCCGGTTGCGTCCATCTTCACATACCAAGGACGGAGGAGCATTGGAATAAGCGTGTTATCTTGACAAATTGTCTGCTTCTCCTCTCCATTCGCGTCTACTATCTGTAGGAAATAGAATAAATTATATATCTATAAAATTATCGTTTCCATTAAATGATTGCAGAGAGTTGTCCCGTATGACTTTGCAAAAAAGAATACAAAATGTATTTCGAGAATGAACTATTGAATAGGACAAAATATATGACATTCTTAAATTACCAACACTAATGACAATATTTTGACGAATTACGCAGATTATCACGATTAGAATTCAGCATGCTATCAGTTGCTTATTATCTAAGTGCATGAGTACAGGGTCCATATGTAATAATCGGACCCTAATGAGTACCAGAAATAAAACATTTATTGTAACCTCTTAAATTAAAACTACATTAATAATTTTATGCATGTACCTTAATAGAAGGCGGGGATGCGCATGCGCATGCGACAGCAAATTTACCCGCAGCAAACGCTATACCGTACCCTCTGTCAGATATCTTTATGCTATTAGTACGTATTGGAGATGCTTCGACTTTGAATATATCAATTCTGTTTTCTCTAGGAATTGTTACAGCAATTTCTGTAGCTGATAAGGCTGCTATTCCAAACGGCTGGTTTTCAAGGACTGTCTCTAAGACCAATTGGAACTGTGAGTTTATTGTTTTCAGCTTACTGTTGTTCCTATCGACCAGTATTATTTGTCCATTCGGCATGTATGAAATTCCCGTAAGCCAACAAGTTTCCTTGTCTGATGCCGACCCTGCAGAGAACACTCCTGTCAAATTTGCATACATCGTTGAAGATTTGACTGATTTAAGACTTTTCAAGCTCTTTGTATCCGATCTCAGTGTACGTCTTGAACCCTTGATGTCAAGCTCGTCTTCCGGGTCTGAATCCGACCGTGCAACTTTTAAAGCCCTTGACGTCGGCAACTTAGCGGATGACGATGAAACCATCAACTCACCCAGTCTGCTAATACCTTTCATTAGGTTTTCCAAAGTGTTATCGACAATAAAATGTAATCTTGTATTTTTGATTCGCCCATTTAACGATCCTAACCTCTCTTTGTAATGATTACTCTGTGTAGAAGTGTCGGGCAAGCTTTGAAGTACATGACTATCAGTTCCGTATTTCTCAGTGCTTGTGGCCAGCTCATGCACCTTTCCTGAAGATTTTCTGATGCGTTGTGCCTCTTTTGTTTCGTTCTGAATGGTCGCCCTTTCCTTACTATGTACATTACGAATTTCCGCAATAATTTGTGCTTCACATTTCATCAAATTTTCATCAATCTTTTTCCGAACGTCTTGAATTTTTGCAATAACGTCACTTTCATCAGTGTCTACTGTCTTGTCAGCTCTAGTTCTGTTTTCAAAGATTGAGTTTGCAAGGTTTGCTTCCTCGTTTAGAACATTATTTACCTGTGTAATATATTGTTTATTTCTCGCGGCCGCTTCTTGCAGGGTCTTTACATCTTTGCATGCTTTATGACTCCCTGCAACACATTTCTCGCACAAAACTTCTTTGTGGTTTTCACAGTATTTAGTGACATTTTCCCCGTCATGAGCATTACAAAGTGGCGCAGATATGATTTTCTCTATAGGCTCGTTACGAATCTCTGTTAAATTAACAAGGTGGTGCTGCTTTGTGGTCTTCAGTGCATTGTGGAAGCCAACACAGTTATCACACAAGGCATCATGGCACATACTACACCACTGGATGGCGCCAGTGTCTCGGTTCTGTCGTCTGCATGTATCGCAGGATTTATTGGGATTCTTTAGACCTCTTGCTTCCAGGTAACTACGAAGAAACTCATTTGTAGGAAGACAGTCTACAAAGTCTTCATTTGCTTGTGTATTTTTAGGACCAGCTGTAACTTGGAGACACACTGGACATGCGATACCCGTAGCATTTTTACCAGATTTCCTTGTTTCTTTGAAGTATATAACAAGACAATTTCTACAGAACGAATGCATGCAAGTTAGAGATTTAGGATCGTTTAATGTGTGTTTACAAAGTTCACACTTTATAAAATCGTCAACCGGAAGTTGCACGTGCTCCTTCGTTGGACTGTTTGCTTTCTTTAAAGCCTTGGCTTTGGCTGCAATGTGAGCTGTACTTGTGTTGATTTCATCCCGACTAGTTTTAACTTTCACCGGACTTTTTGTTCTTGAAGCCATCTTTGTCCTGTCTGAAAGCAGTGTTTCAACAATTCATTGTAGGTAGGCAAGCGTAGACTATCTATATCGAATCGTTTTGTATCTTATAGATTTGAGATGTATTAAAATACAGCTTTACTTATAAACAGGCCTATATTTTGATTTTCATTCACAATTGATGTATCGCATTAGCAATTAGGCATTTGCATTTGAATACAGAAATCACTTAAAAATGTCGAAATTATTCTAACCTGAGATGGCTCTGTTTTATAACTGTGCTAAAGTGATTTTAATATATTACATGCAAGAATATACTTTTCATTTCTTAACTTTGAAAAATGATTTTGTAAACGATTACAGATCTGTTAGCGTACTGTTACAACAATTTATTCAATAAGAGATAGCTTCACTGTCTTACCTTTCAGTAGATTTATCTCCAAATTATACCAACTTATTACACCTCAATTATGAAGAATGTTTGAAATCTAAACGAGAATAAATTTTTTGTTAAAATCCTAATATATTATACCATTATAGGTTTCATACAAGGTTTTTAACAAACATTTATTTTATGAATCTTTAAGTATCATTAATTTTGCATTGAAAAGGTTGTAAATGGTTGCCCAAACCTGAAAGCCTCTGTTATGGATACATCAATAAATGATATTGATAAATATTATTTGTATCGGAATTCAAAGGATGAATCGGTCTATCGGCGCGCATTGATCGTTTGCAATCCATCCGAAAAAGTCTTTTCATCATTTCAATATCGATGTTTATCTTAATCCGCAAAATATCAATAACGAGTTGTAATAAAGCGAAAATAAAAATTTAATGTTATCAAATTTCTTCTTTCACGAACCTTCAAGAGATATATCATTGGTTTTGAAACTGTAGAACAGAAGATATGAAATATTGAACGCACCAATGCATATACATGTTTAAGTATTTTTGCTCAGCTACCTAGACATAACCGACCACCCGTATTTGCACAGGACCTAAAAAAACATTGAATTCCTAACGGATGGGGAATTTACAAAACATATGCTAAAACCCACTATTCCTTTTTGTTGTAGTCTTACCCAGTCTAACTTTCTTTAATAATCTTGTTTAGATATATAATTATGTTTTTTTTCAATTAAGACTGCACCATAAATCGCTCAAAAGAGTAATACATTGTATTTGAAAGTTACTAAAATGAATAATGTATGTTTAGCAAAGATGATCTGCTTGCTTATCATGCGTAATCTGTAAGGATGGAAAGTCTGTCGAAATAATGTGCATTTATATGTCATGCTTGCTCGTCAAAAAATGACCGTATTTCAAGATTAGATACACAGGAAGACGATTACATGCAATATATATATATATATAATATTTTGTACATCTAAGACATTCTGAGCTTAAAAGTACATTTGTTATAAGGATTTATGAAAGTACTAAGTAGCACTGAAATAAAATAACCCTTTAAATGAACATAAGATGTAGTAAACTAGACAAATTCCCCCATTGGATCTGCATAGACTCATTTGCAGCCAGTAGGTTAAGATACTAATTATTTGTATATAAATGTATTTAGTAAATAGTTTGCGTTCTCATTTAATAAAGATGCAAGCGTATACATGTACCACGGTTGTTGACTTTATTTTAAGTTGTCTATCTTCAGGTTTTATCCTGTTTTATCGATTATGACTGTTTTACTGATAAATGACCCTAAAATTGATGCGGAGCCAATGAACAAAGACATTAAGTTTAGCTCTATGACTCACATCAGAAGTCATCTTTGAAGATGTGTAAAATTTATGAACGAATCATCAGGAGAGACAAGTTGTACTAAAGGGACTCAACGAGAATAAAATTGTCTACTTTACAAGGACGGAGTTATTGCTAACATCGTAAAAACTGGATCAGGCGGATCTTTATTGTCTGTGCTTACTTAAAAAGAAGAAATATTTTATTCTCATAAACGATCACTCATGCCTTTAGTCCATATCAGGCCTTTAGTCCATATCCACACTATTTGTATATTCATGCTAAAAGATATCTGCTGTGTATTTCTATGAAGTTAATTTCTATGAAATTGTAACTTCCAGCTGTTAATGCTCTATCAGTATTTTGTACTTCATAGTTAACCTACGTATATAATCAGTATTTCTTTCTAAATTCTGTATATAATTACTACCTTGATTAACCTGGTGACATATAGGCCCAATG
>JAUMHA010239039.1:0-15469 GCA_032359765.1 Saxidomus gigantea | reverse complement strand
AATCCCATCTAAACCTGTCGCCTTATTTGGACAAAGATTGTTTAGGTACTTCAGAACCTTACTTTCAGAAACAATTGAAAATGTAAAACTATCAGGCTTTACACCTTTAGAAGAATAAAAATTAAAAACAAAATTCCTACCAAAATTATTAACACAATTAGGTAATTTGCTCACAAGTTTATCTGCAACAGAGGTGTAAAATGAGTTAAATTTTTCTGCCACCATGAGTTTATCAAAACAAATGTTACCATCAATGGTCAGTCCAATATTACTTGAGCACTGATTATTCTTACTTGGTAAACCTAGATCTTTTAGGCTTTTCCATAAAGACTTAGAGTCATTTTTATTGTTTTCTAGAGAAGATTTAAACACATTCTTTTTTGCATTCCTAATAACAGTATTTGCCTTGTTTCTTGAGGACTTGAAAAGATTAAAATTTTCATCAGATTTGACATTTTTATAATTATAAAAAGCCTTATCCCTAGCCTTGATACATTCAAGGATAAAACTCTTACTACATTAATAGCAGCGCTATAGCTTACATGTAAAATACGATTTATCCCTGTAAGTAAATCTAGATACTAGATACTCTAAATGGATGGTTAATTTAAACTCAAAACCGCAATTAAACAATATCTAGCTTGATTTCTACTTGCTCTTTAAACTGCAAATGGTGGATTGGAAATAAGGGGAAGTAACTCAGGCTAAATAACTTGAAAGCAGAGGTTAGGACTAGTAGAAAGGAGAAAGCGGAAAAGTCCAAGAAGTCACGTTACATGTACTTCCGGAATAAGCCGTACAGACGACAGAACCGGCAGGTTCCTTTGGCAACAGTATCTACAGGCACTAGACAAGTGCAGGATGCCAAACAAGGTGCTTGTTATTTGTGTAGCAGGTTGGGTTAAGTTTAGTTTAAACATATTTTATTTCCAAGCAGTTTTTCATATATAGTACACTTTACAAGAGAAATAGAAAACAAGAAATCAAAGAACAAAAAATATTTAGTAATTTTGATAAAGAAAATGAAACGAGAGAAAATATTATGTAATTCGAACACAAAGAAAAGGGCTGTTTCAGAGAGAGTATTCTCACATGTGGGAAGATTGCAAGAACATGCAGATGTATGGAGAAAAAAGTCAGAAAATGCTTTCATTATAGAAGCGGTGTAAAATTGGTAAAAACTACCAATCAAACAGACCTCCCAGTATTCGCAATTAAAAAAAAAAGTCGTCTAAGGAAAATCCTTCTTTTCTTCAGGAAAAAATAGAGTGTCTGTTAAGTCAGGGTATAACTTCAGAAGTATTTTTTTTCTCTTCGGGCGGCTTTTCATTTCATAGATATTTTCAAAGAATAATATACTAAGGTTTTAGCTGGATTGAAAACAATGAAAATGAGTATTATCTGTTGCATTCTTGCCTTTTGGTACAGCAACAGCTGGTCACATTTTTACCAAGATCTTAAGGTCTCATGATTATAATGTTTTAAATAGGTCAGTCAGATTAAGTGTTGCCTTAGAATCAAGTCGTTTTAAGAAGCACTCTTACTGACTTCGGATTTCTGCTAGTAGATGATAAATGTCATTGGGAACATTGTTACTAAATGGTAGCAGAAAACCGCTTTTGAATAAGTGCTTTGAATATAGATGACTTTTGTGATGCTGAAAACATACATATCAGTCAAGAGAGGATACCTAGGGGTAAAAATGCAGAGGCTTATTACCTTGGTCGTTGCAAAGATGTTGACGACTGGTCAATAAATAAAGAAACATTTTCTGATCTATAGTATAAATGGGGCGTACACACAATAGATCGTTTCTCCTCGGATTTTAATAATCAATGCAAGAGTTTTAATTCTTTGTGGTGGGATCCGGGAACAGAAGGTATAGATGCATTCAAGTAATGTTGGTCTATTGAATTGAGCTGGATTGTTCGGCCGTCTAGGCTTTTAGTTGACTGTATAGATAAGACAGAAAGAGAAAATCTCAGCTCTTTTATAGGACCTGAACGGAAGAGTACGCCATTTTTGGTCGTGTTTATTCAATTTAGACGGAAGACCTAAAGGGTATATACAAGACTTTGTGTATTTACCAAAGTTCGATAAAATCTATAGCGGAAAGGGTACAATGTAATAACGGTGATTCAGCGAAAAACCCTTTGCCTTTTCGCATGTTAGCCTTAAAAATATTTCACTATTTTGTCAGGTCTTGACTTAAAACCTACGATACTCAGGAGATTGCAGGAGGCAGGCTATCGAGAGACACACATACTTCAACTATAAACAAAATTTAGTACTTCATGTAGTATGGAGGAAAATTTGGAAGAATGTGCTAACAGAGAGTTTTCAAAACGAGTGAAGATAAAAGACGTTGTTAAGTCTGAACACTAAATAAAGATGTGCTATATGTTAAAAGATAGTAAAACATTGTTGATCTTCGTGATACAAAAAATTTAAAAAATACAAAAGTGATTTTTGTCGGCATGTTACATTACATAATATAAACATAAGTTATGTATAGATTTTTTTCGACTTAAATCTTAGCATGATTTTAGTCGGGTATGTCGGATTTTTACGTTATGACGAAATAAATAGTCTTCAATGTACAGATGTATATTTTCATTCTGATCATTTTGTTTTAAACATGAGTTCTAAAACAGATCAATTTCGTGACGGTAGGGAAGTTAAAGTAGCAAAAGGAAAGTCTGTTGCTTGTCCATACACCCTTTTACAAAGGTATATGTGCGAAGCCGGTCTGTCGTGAAATACAGATTCCTTGTTCAAAGCTATTTTTAGGTCAACAAGAGCATCTTCTTTAGAAAGTTAAAAGACCTTTGAGTTACATATGGGCAAAACAGGTTATAATCATTCTTGTTGCTTGATAAGGTCCCAAACATTCCTTGGGTCTGACCTCTTAATGAAATTGCAAGGTATAGACCTTTCTCCTCATATGTCCAGCCGTTTATTGTGGAACAAGTCTCAAGATAAGCCTTGTACTCCAACCAATTCCCAGACCCGTCAAATGTAGCTGGTTTCAGCTCGGCTTCTTTCCGATTCGTACTTGGTCTATCTGGAATTGATACTAGTACATTTTTGTATATCTGGTTCTGGAACAGAGGTATTAGGTTTATGTGTCGACGAAATTGGTTAAAATCTCGATCTTTGATCCCGCTTAGGAGTAAACAAGGGTGGTGTAGTTTCTGTCAACTTATGATAATCTGTTTGTGTACTCGAGTCGTAAGTCTGACTAGTACTAAACAACTGACTTCTCGGTTTAGTATATACTGCCGTCAGAACACTGAACTCACGTTCAAGTAATAATAGTTCCATATGAACCTTACTTACTTCATTCCGTCTTTGAATTTCCCTCAGTCTCAGATTCATAGTCTCAGACTCTTTGTCCAAACCCCCTTGAGCAATTTCCATCTTTACATGTGGGTAAGTAATATTTTTCGATATGTCTGTATCCCACCGATGCTACAAAAACTGTTTACGGTCTTTACTACAATATGGCTGATTTATGATATTCTAAAGCGTTTAACTTACATTCAACGGGTATATAATTTTCCTAAGTTATCTGCTTTTGATTAGTCTACAAGATATAATAACTTTTTCTCAAGCTCATTTGCTTATGATTCGTTGTACCAATGACGGTTAAAAATTGTTTTAAACACTAATCAACTTTAATCAGACCGTTTGCATATACATTGTATTAAACTTTATGTATGTAGGAATTGATACCTCTGCAAGTATGAGCCGAAGCTGTATGAGATGTATATCCTTTCCCAAAAATGTTACAATGTCCTACCGTTTCAACCCAAGTCCCTACAATGTCTCAAACCTGTACCCTAAACCCATTATCTAAAATCTAAATCATCAGCTTACACTACGACCAGAACTTATAGTTCAATACAGAAATCAGGCAGACCCTACAAGTATGACTCGAAGCTGCAAATATGAGGGAACTTCGACTGTATTTACTATGTCAAAGTCCTGGTCATAATTATGGCTTAATCATTTCTCAATCATCTCTTCGATGTGCTCTTCTCTAGCTCTGCGATCGATCTGTCTCAACCTGGTCACACACCATATTCGAAACTGTACTCTTAACCATCAATTTACAC
This sequence comes from Saxidomus gigantea, assembly GCA_032359765.1. Classification (NCBI taxonomy): domain Eukaryota; kingdom Metazoa; phylum Mollusca; class Bivalvia; order Venerida; family Veneridae; genus Saxidomus; species Saxidomus gigantea. The sequence continues at coordinate 11,351 of JAUMHA010239039.1, read as the reverse complement.
TACGACCCGAACTTGTAGTTTAATACAGATATAATGAAGACTCTGCAAGAACGAGCCGAAGCCGCAAATATGAGGGAACTTCGCCAGTATTGACTATGTCAAAGTCCGGGTAATAAGTATTGCTTAATCATTTCTGAATTATATCTCCACTATCTCTGCTACTTATCTCCCAGAAAAATATGCGCAGCAGCTTTATATACCTGCACATTGTCATGTACAGCGCAGGAAGATCACCAATTTCTGGTAATATTTTATCATAAATAACATTATTAACGTTTTTGAACTTTTACAGGCTTTCGAAACTTGATCAGATTTCGAATCAATCAGACAATTTTTAACTTTTAATTAATCCATAGATCTGCTTTCAACAGTAAGGACTAATTTCACGACAGTTATAATGAGAGTACTTGCTTGAAATCAAAGAAAATGTTATAATGAATGCTTGCTAACCTATATATCAATTATACCGTTAGTCATGACCATGATTCCATTGACTGGTATATGACTTGAACGTAATGGACAAAAACATTTTAAAACTAGATGCACAATTTAAATGAGTTAACTTAAAACATTCAAATAAAAACATCAAGGAAATATGAGACGGAAATGGTGTTTCTCCGACAATATCAAATATTTTACCTTTTCATGTAGCATGAAAGAGAATACTAAATTTGACAGATTGTGTAAAACGAATATTTTTTATGAATTTGCAGATTTTAAGGAACTTAAAAGCAAACTGTTAATGACTTCACGGATCCGCGTAACACTATATATGTTCCTAAAGAAATTAACAGACCTTCCCTTTATATTGCCGTTTTTAAATGAAATGATCACATTTTAAATACGCTTTATAAACCAGAACTTGACAGACATTTATACAAAAAATAAACGCTTTAGAGAAATATATTCAACGTTATGGTTTTTCTATAAAGGTATAAGAGATATTTCAAGACATTGAAACATTGAATGTTGTACATTATATAACAAAATATACATTACAATAGACTCGATAGCTTAGTGGTAGAGCGTCCGCTTCGAGTGCGGGAGGTCATTGGTTTGCTCCCTGGCCGCGTCATACCAAAGAGGTAAAAATGGTACCAGTAGCTTCCTTGCTTGGCGCTTGGCATCAGGAATGAGGTGTAAAAAGTGATTAATATAAGTTAGATAACTTGTTTCACAATCGACCTAAAATAAATAAAACATTACAAATACGTCCGTCGGTTTTAATGACTGGACCCGGTAAGATTGATAAACGTTACCTGTAAGATTTAAGATGGCATTAATATTTAAAACACAGTGATAAATTCAATACAAAACTCCTATTCAAAGTTTCAAACTCTGTCATTTGGGCAAATACATTTCTGTAGCCGTGGCTTCTGGGTAGTTTACTGAAATGCAAACCAACGCAAATGTACTACAATGTAGCTATAAATTGGCTTTCATAATGTTGCTTTCAGATGATAGATGATATATTTGCAAAAATATCAAGCAATTCACTAGAGCTTGATATGTAACTTCTAGCTTTTGAAAACTGACATATGTCTCAAAAAGGACTTCTTACAGTGCCCTGGAAAACAAATTAACTAAACGACAATTTTATATAGTTAAAATAGTCAAATAGTCAGAAGCACTTTAAAATCTATCAGAGTTAGTTTTAAAAATAACCGTTTTATGACTTACAGCTAGAGTGGTGTTACTGTCATTTATGATGTTATTAAGTGATGAGCTCCAATCAGAACAGTATCTCACAAAATGAGTACTTTATTTGATTAAAATTATCAAAGTGGCGCGAATGAACAAACTTGTACTATAAACTATTGCTAATCAAACGCTTTTATTCGTGTGTACATCATCTCGTAAAGGTACTTGAAATTCTTTACAGGATTTTTCGTATCAGAAGTAATGCTAACATTATAATTATAATGTTAGCATATATTGAAATACTGTAACGACCCGAAGACTTGCCAATCGTCAACAGAAAAACGAAACTTTCAAAATGATTTAAATATATAAAACAGAACATATGTATATTAAATAACAAAAATTAAAATGCTAACAAGCCAAAACACCTTATGTCACATCTTTGCTATACTTTCATCGAAATTCATGAAATTTGGAACATTGATATGTTGTCTTTGTGCAATTGAATCGACCCATTCATATTATTCACATATCACGGCAGAATTTGTCAACGGTCAAAATTTTTCGAGTGAGCAGGTCAACTTATTTGGATATTTTTAACATTTCAACGTAAATCTGTTGTACCTCGAGAATACATTAGGCTTTGATAAAGTCTCTCCAAACACACAAATAACACAAAATGATATGCCTCAGAGTGAAAATTGGGTTTAACTTATCCCAGTTGTAACACCTCTCGCGAAAACTAATTATCTGTGCTCAAATTCGAGTCAATATTCGGTGGTCGTTCATCCGCAGTGATTGTTGTAGTGTCTTGGAAAACTTTTCAGTAATTATGATAAAAAGAAAGTTATATCTGTCTACTGGCAAGTTACATATTTTTGCTGGAAATGTTATGTTAACTGTATCCAAAGAAAAGAATACATATCTAAGAAATAAACAAAATGATGCTAACCAGTACAACTTGGAGATTATCAACTTCTATTGTTAGCATATTGTAAACTTTCAGATAATAAGTTGACATGGGCTGGATATAAACTGTTTTACAACACCAGGTTAATGTTTATAAAGCAATTGCAATGGAAAAATGATAACACATTTTTTAAAGCTGGCAAATAATACATTTTGTGATAAGCTAAGCAATGTTTATCAATCTCTATAATAAACTATATGATATAATAAATTTATAAATCTTGGTTTTTGAATAATAACCTTATGAAAAAACAGAACACAGATTTAAAAAAGCAACTGGCAAATGATAATGTATAGTATAGGAACTTTTATGAATCTCAGTCAAACTACAAATCTTGGTTCTTAGATAATTACGTTATGTACCAGGCTTCTATAAAAGGAAAATGTAGATGATGGTCTTTCTCCCATAATTTACATAAATAAAGGACTTTTCTTCTTTTTTCCTTTTCATATTTATTTGTTTATCATTTGAATATTTCGCTCTTATATAATCATTATAGGACGTACATATGTCAAAAATGTAAATGAATTGTGACATTGCATATTGGAATCATATTTATGCATACGTAATGTTTAATTGATTGTCGGATATGAAGAAGGATGGTTTCCCGACCCTTACATATCCATGTACGGGAAGAACTAAATTCATATGACCTGGTAAAAAATCAACTGTTGGTTAATTTTTGCTTTCAATGGAATATTTGCAAACAACTGATGGTCTGTTTTAACAAATACAAACATTATGTATCATTTGAGAAGTTAAAAAGATTTTTAAATCAAATCATTTTTCTGCAGTCGATTGACATGAATTACTCAATTATGATAGATGCCACTACAGTGTTGTTTTAGTATTTTATATAAAACACCCTTAGCTCAACCTTCTTAACTTTTGAAAGGGTAAATGAAAAGATAATAATAGTCATGCTGTAGAAAGTAATGACCCTATTAGGTGTGATAAACAGTTTTGATATATTGATAGTTGATTATACTATGAACATTGAAGGAGAAAATAAATTAAATTGGCACAAATGTTCAGCACATGGAGACAAAGGTCAAGGTCACAGACTGTGAGACACCACTTCGGGGTTTGATTGAACTGGTTAAAAAAATGTTTGATAGTAAGATTGGAACAAATCATGCAGTATATATATTTCCATCACAATTAAAGAAATTAAAGCCTTTAAAAGGTTTCGTGAATGAGTTTTAGGCCCTACCTTGACTTACGAAATGCTATACTAATTGTCCACTTCTTGACTGTATAGAAATGCGACTTCGGCAGTCGTTTTTCTTTAAAAAGATGTATGAGCGTAGCGTTTCAGTGCGCATGAACCAACAGACAAAGTACAGGGCAATTTTGGCCCTCGTCTTTCATTACCGACATTAATGTGAACATTTCCAGCGACGATTGTGCTCAGTCTACAAGACTTAATAGAGCAATATACGCTGAATTTATGTGGTAGTATATGTTGATGATAAAATGAGCATTTGCTCAAAGTGCAGGAATATTATATAATAACTATTCAGATTAAATATTTATTCAATGGATTTTTTAACAAAGTGGAAGAGACTTTGCAGCTCCTACGCAGCTTTGAATATCTTTTACTAACATACATTTTAAAAAAAACATGCATCTTTATTCTTTTATCTATCAATTTATCTACTTCAGAAAGTCTCTAATGTAAACAGAATATGATATTAGCCAGATAAAAAGTCAAATTTTACTTTAAAATATATGACGTTATCCTTTGAGTTGTACAGAAATGCTAATAATGATCAAACGATAAAATTTTCAATCAGAAGTGAACACTTTGCTAATTACATTTACATATTAATATTTCTAAATATAAAATACAATATAATGAAGTGGTGGAAACTTTTCAACTCACCGTCAAAGCGTAAAAGCAGTTCAGAATTGTTTGTTGTCAATAGATATCGAACACTTTATTAACGATATTTACATTTTAATATTTCAATTTGTACAGAATCATTTCTAGCACCGACTTTGGCTTATTCTTATTAACGCATTGAACATATTGCCATTCTTACAGTTTTCAATGGTATGGTTTACAAACGAAAACTTTGTCATATGAATTAAAACAGTTAACTTTAAAATATTTAAACTAATGTCATTTTACTTTTTTGTTATTTTCCGGTTTGACTGAGGTGGAAGTCATAAATATCTCGCAGCTGAAAAATAATGCCACAGATACACACATATTCTAGAAATGTGACGAATAATCAAGACAATGATTAAGATTCAACTGTTGTAGAACATTGGATAATCTGTATCTAATCAGAAAATGACCTTATTAAAGCAATACAATAATTAAATTTAATTATTAAAGCAATATGCATTTCGCCTGTGATATTTTCCAGAATAAATAATTTCATTCATTTTTCACAACTGGTTTTGTGCAAACGAGGCTGGTCGTAAAATTTTCTCGGTTTATTTTCTAAGAAAAGAAATTAGCTGAACAATACAGAGTTTTTAAAATAATCTTTGGCTTCTTTTGTTTGTGCAATATCGTTTTTACTCACAAATGCTCGATAGAACGTTTCTATTTGTTCTGTAACGAAATTAATTCATTGTGGTTTAAGTCTAAGAAATATTGATAAACACGTTGCTTTGCAGTTACATTTTATCTTTTGGCGGCATAGATATACGTGATGTTTCTTGTATCTCTATCTTGTAAAATTACACCGTGTATCGTCATAGAATAGCTTGAAACTTCTCGTTTTGACTATTGAATATAACATAGCCGATAGGTTGACGTTTTGTTGCATTGACATTGGGAAAAATGCATTTGTGAATTTTAGTTAAGGTTGTAATTTAATATCGTTACAAACCAGAATACTTTTCGGGATTTAAGCAAACCAATCTATTCCCTGAATTTTCATATACGCCGAGATGCCTCTTAGCGTACATAAAATATATCGAAATAACTTGACTGTATACTCTTACTTGTCAGTATAGCTAACTGTTACACAAAACGCATGGTGTATATCTAAACATGCAAAATATTTCCACCAATATAAAACTTTAAAAAATTTCCAGAACTTTATATGCAACTTTGTTTCTCAAAACTTACAAATGACCCTACATGAGTGCGCATCGCTTTAAAATGAAACAAAGCAAATGTTTTAAATACGTACGTAAAAGTAAAAGAACCTGATCGCTAATGAATATAGAGACGTCGCCCTGTTATAGTCTACACGGCGGAGTAATAGGGTTTTATTGCCGAAGGAAAAGATTCAAGAAATGAAATTAATGTAATCAGTCATTTTAATTCGTCTCGACGTCATCTCGTAAAAGGTATTTGAAACTTTTGATTGGTTGTATCGTTTAATGAAGTACTAATTGTATTATATAAACTATCATGACACGCAGACGCGCATGAGGAAGACAATAATGTTCCGACTGATGTGGACGTTACTGGCGTTTTATATGTTTCAATATTTTGGTAAATTTCTTTGTATTTCAAATTGATTTATTCATTATATGACACAATGTATTTAGTTCATTAAACAAAGTACATACACAATTTAATCAAGCACTCAATGATGTAGGTATCTAGATTCATTGCCTATTCATAGCAATTAATGTGACAATTTAAGTTCTTTTCGTGAACACTTATTTTTCGTCAATTTTCTTTGTTTCGTTTTGCAATTTAAAAGTTCAGATCCTTTTTAATTAAGTTATTACGAATGTAGACGTGACAGAAATAGGTATCACACAGTTGATACTATTCATATCTAAATTTCTTCTATCACCAAATTTGAAACCAACTCATGTTCTTCCTCTGAAAGATATTTAATGCATTTGTACATATGTTGCAATACGTGACACTGTAGCCTTATTCAAAAGATAACGGAAATATCTCATTGTGTATTTTATATCAAAATAACAATCACGAAATACAGGTTTTGAAGTGCATATGGCAGAAAAATGTCACAGCCAGGGCTAGTACACGCCACAAATTTACTGAAAGTTCACATAGGAATGTTGTATCACAGTAAGCCTATAATCACAACCGGGATAATAAAATATAACAGGTCCCCCTTTTTATGATTTTTTTATATTGCAGATACTTAAATAAATGCAAGTATGTTTTAAGTTTAAATTCTAACTATCGATTTGCTGTATATTATAGTAAAACGCCCAAAATGTGACAATATTTAGTGACAATTTTGCAGTTTATTTTCATTTTTTTCAAAAGCTTTACCATATATTTCAGAATCACAAACGGGATTGCATAAATCAAGCATTATCCATTTTAGTCATGTCTTTTATCTAGAAATCATAAAAGAGGCAAATGGTCTGTTTTAAGGTTTTTTAGCAATCGGAGCTTCATTGCTTCCGTCATGCTGGCCGAACATTTCTGAATGATGGATCTAACTGCTCGAGGTTATCGATAATTCTAATGGCCGGACATAGCATTACCTTTATCATGATCTGTAAAGAGCTGTTTAATGGTCTATTCATACTTTACAAACTGAGCCAGAATCAGTAATTTTTTTTTCATAAAGTCATTGAAACAGGATATTAAGTAATTTAACTTTTTTGTCTACTTTTTTTTGCTTAACTTTATGCCAGTTCTAACAGCGATGATCCATGGCATTCTCAATGTTTGGTACTATTAATAACAATGTTAACATAAAAATTTAAATATATATTTCATTATTAACATAAAACATTCAATATGTATGATTTTTTAAGTCGAAAAACTTGCAAGGTGTAGACTCTTTTCTTTGTCACGAGTGAAACATTCGTCTCGGTGAAACTTGTATCATTTTAAATGTGTGAACATAGAATTTCGTATAGAACAACGCTAGATTTCATAGTACACATGTAAAATCCAGGTTGTCTTATTGCACTTTCATTTCTTTCCGAAGAAGTAACGTGATCATTACATTTAAACATAACAGAAGAAAAACATCCAAGGTTTGATTTGTGTGACAATGTATACCTATTAGTCTTATTTTTATGTATTTCAAATAATTAGGACAATGTAAGAAACCGGCTGTAGTTTTGAATTTAAAAAACATTAAACCATAATCACCTGATGTGGTTTGAAAACAAATCACATGTTTTTAAGGGAGTCGGCAACAAGCATCAAATGGGGTATATAAAATAACAATGCGGAGGGAATGTTAAAATAGTTCAGCACAGAATGCTGTGTTCCATTGAACAACCATAAAAAATTAAGGAATTAGGATTTTCGTCAAGTAAAAATGCCAACAGAAATGAAATTTAAGTCTTAATCAGATCATGAATAGTAGCTAATTATGATAACATATTCTTGAATTAAAGATTGCTTACAAAATAAATGACTAACTACATGTATCTACCAGGGGCATTTAGGTCCGTGTATTTAATCAAAGGACTGACAATGCTAGAGGACTGTCTCCGAACAACACATTCTGCACACATACAAGTGTAGCAACACAGACTGTACACATACATGTGTGAATATCAGAATTTAAGGGGTCATTTGTGACCCCCTGTTTCAGAATTTGGGCGTCATTCGGAAATTCCGAGGATCATACTATTTACGGTAAAAAAATAAAAGGCATGACTATATGTTAAAGAAGTTTTATTCAGTTTACTTCTGTAAAACTGCATGTGATACATCACAAAACGGTGGGTAATCAAAGCGTTGGCAAAACAATAGTAGTTTCTCTTTGGATGCTTTCTATTTTGTCACTGCATCTCAAAAGTCAACTTTGTCCAAAAAGCGAAGTGCATTCAACCATAGACATTAAACTTTGATATCATTTGGCACACTGAAACCCCTTTCAACAGTGACAGTTTGATCTAAACTAATTTTAATTGCGTCATTGAAGACGCTCTTTGCAATTTCTTTTGCGTCTTTAACAAAATGAGTGCGTCAAAAACGCAGAAGACGCGCTCTCGCGGAAACACTAGATTAGTGTCTCCGGTCTGACAAGAAAAACTGTTGTGATCAAAACCGCGTAGGAAAATAGTTCTATACAGAACAGATACCTCGTAGATTTTAAGTAACAAATTATAAGAAAAGCAACAATTTAATATTACGCTATTTTGAAATGCTTTGATATTCTTTAGATATGTTATCATATAATTTTTAAAACAGAAGAGAGTTTTATTCGAAACAACTGAATATATGGAACTACTTTTTTGTATGTAAAGCGTTCGGCCGTAAGGAAGCTTACACGAAACTATCCTATCTGCTTCTATTTTCATATACACTAAGACTAGTTTTGTCTTGACCCCTCCTTATACTCATACTTATACTATATTGAAAATTCAATCGATCCAAAAAGCACATTATGCTATTGCAAAAGATTTGCCGTGCGCGTTTGTACTTGAAAATAACAGGTACAATCTTTTCACGAGCATAAATTTCACACATGTAAAGGAATCAGCCGAACAGTATTGTCCGCCTCCGAGTGTTACACGTACCCTTTAACTGGAATAAAAGTTTAATTAGATTAATGAATTTCCTTAAATATGACCTGAAATATCACCGCACAATTACAAAGGAGCATTAAACTCAATATGTAATCAGACACTCACACCCATCGCGAGTATTATAGACAGGGTGCACGGCGGGTGTTAATGGTAGTAAAAATAAAGTTACTGCAAGATAGTTCTTCCATTTATGAAAATCATGATAGTTTAAAGCTGCTCGATCACAGTTACTGTTGAAAAGAATATTTTTCACAAAAATTTAAATTCTTATTCATCAATATGAAACTAAAGCCTAGAAAAAAAGATAAGCAAACATCTAGGAAGGAATTTGCAGAATCGATTGAAAAGGTCGGTTACTCGGCACCGCTACACTATATGTTTATATTAAAATTTCAAAAGCGTTTACAACGCTTTTGAAATAGCGTATTTTTTGAAATTTAGAGATATAGGTGACATGAATTTATACTGGGGCCTTCTTATATGACCATATATTCTAAAATACGTTATTTACATACAGTTTGAAGAACTGTTTTTTACGAAAATCTGAGAGCGAGCAGAAAGAGTAAGAAAATAAAAGGTTTAAAAACAACTGATGTATGATTAATAACTGAGCTGGGATATAAATGGATTCATTTTTGCAGTAATTGAACGATTTTGGTCCCATTTGTCTTGCTTTAGGTCATAAGGTCAAGTACAATACAGATGAATTAATGGCATCATTATCATGCTATATATTTTTATGGTCAATTCCTTGCATAACTTATTTGCATATATATTGTTTTTATTGTAAAATTGTTACAAATTTATTATCTATTTATAAGTTCATCACAAAAGTATAAATCAATGATTAAGTCTTTTTTAAACAAATTTTTGAATTGACGGAAACGAAACATTGGTACAATACTTTTGTCTTAAATCTCTATATAAAGGCCAAAATAAAATAAAATTATATTCAGATTCAACGACATTTAAGTTCACAAAGTCTGTTATTCCTTTGTATGCCTCTTTATAATGAGAATATAGTCTTAACCTCGAAAGAGCTTTTCTAACTACATATGTACAGCATTGTTAACAACAGCGATATATTTTTTCATATCTAAATTCACATTTGAACAATTAATTATAACATAACTTTGGCTAATTACATATGGTTGTATTCCATTATTGCATATACTGATCGAAAATATTCCATAATGAAAAGCAATTCCTAAGTATTACCTTTGTGTTACTGAACAATTTAAAATGCTTGTCTGATTTCCCTACTATCGGCTGGACCCTATTTTATATTGGCCTCTTTCCTTTTGAAAGAGATATGGGGTTTTATAATAGGTATAACATAAATGAACGTGATTTAGTAAGAGTATCTAAGAGGTCTAAGCTAGTTTTGAAAATACACGGTAACACGTTTGTTCAGTCTGATAATGTTGATTGTTTTGAATCAAAACTGTAAAATTCAATTCATTGTCTTTACAATATTTACTTAATTCATGTTTATATTATGTCTTAAACAGATGTTTAAATTTTTTTAATCGAGCACATTGGACCAAGCTTTTATTGATAATGAGTAGTCGGTAGAACATAGTTAGCTAATTTTGCAGGAATATGAAATATGCAGTTTAAAGCACAGATGATTGGGGTCTGGACCTCACCCCCTTAGGCCTGACCCTCGTACCTGCTCACTGCAGTATCTTAAAATACATCCTACAACTGCGTGTAAGCTAACCAATTACAGATGCAATTCCTTGTTCTGCTTACCTACTGATCACATATTTATGGAGGCAATGTATATAAATACAAGATTTGAAACAAATCGATTTCCTCTACCACATCTCAGGTATACTGTTTATGTCATTTCTGAAAAAGTAACGATTCGAAAACAATAGGCACCCGGCTATGGTCTTTATCGATCGAATAAAAATGGAACCAGTCGTTTTATTAACAAATCTGCTTTAAACCGCTTTAGTGTTTGCCCTACATTTCTGTCCAATGAAAATATCTAAAAAATTAAAATGTTCCCTGTCTATTTGCCATAAACCTCAGACAGGTTGTTGTATGTATCACTCTATCTTGATAGAGCGAGACTCCATAGTCCTGTTTGCGCATGAGCATATGGCCCACTTATTAATACTGACAGACCGAATTAAAACAAATATTATAAAGGGCAAATGCTGTTCAACAAAAATATATATATATTAATCAAAGATTGCAAATATTATATTAATATCTATTTGTCGCATCTTTTTCAATGATAACATTTTTGACACAGAGAGTTACAAAAACAGTCAAAAGG
>JAUMHA010238928.1:0-15471 GCA_032359765.1 Saxidomus gigantea | reverse complement strand
TTTGTTCCGTGACGACTATGACAGACGGTAGGCGGTATATTGCTATATCTAAAAAGAGTAAGCAAATAAACATGAATGACTTTGTCCAAGGAATGATTTTATTACTTTATAACCGTAATATACCCACGTTTGAATACTTCAAAGTATATTTTTGTATGAGTTACTCACTTTCAGTATATTGCAACAGTGCCACATATTGCAATATATCTCAATACGAGTTCTGGAAATACCCATCCCTATTTATGACCAAACCTAGACCGAACATAATAATATTAAGGTCAAAAGTCAAGTCGACCTTGGGTCAACAAAACAAAGCTTAGGCTTTAATTTTACATCACTTGTAGGGAGTGTCTCTTTAAATTTTTTAGATAAATCATTTGTCAGATGTTTTGCAGTCTATTTTAAACACTTTCTGTGTCAAGGGCAACCACTAGTTAGCCCTGCAGGCATTTTACTTTGCCATCTAAATAATGTAAATATGTGTGTCAAATGATTTTCTGTTGTTCATTATTACTTTGATGTACATGGTGAATTAAAATGATAATGCTTTATTATGTGCACGGCTCCATTCCGCTGAAGCCACTCTGTTGGCGGTGACCTCCCCATACCAGATCCATCGGTAATGAGGGATCACACGTTCAGGGCCATCTGACTGTTGAATTTGTATCAGGGCACTAAGGTTTCAGAGCTTAGGTTAAGGGTTTGTTTCAAGTAGTTTGCATTATGTCAAGACAGTTTTGTTGTTGATTTATAATTTTACTTGTTGTTACTTTATATTGGCTTTGTTCTTGCATTACCGGCCAAACATTGCCAAACATAGATAGAATAAGTTTGATGGGAAAAGTGAAGCAAATATATACTGATTGATTGTGACCAATCTTGTTTGATCTGTGTGTATTTCGGACCGCTTTCTCCAATTAACAAAGTAAATATATTGCATGTTTGTTTAGAAACTTCCCCTTGTTGTCAGAAGAAATGTCAAAAATAAACATTGCTTTTCCAGCATTATTCATAATGTCCATGAATTAGGTAGAGCCTTAAACTATAACTTGAAGTTATCATTTATCTACATTTTAGTCATAGTTTAAAGCCACATACTTTTCTAATACTTGATATAAACTGATAGATTTATCTTTGCTAATTTGATTTTACCTGTAATCAATGATAATTCATATCTAAATGTTACTTCAGTAGTAGATTTCATACGATTTTATCACTCTTTGTTTATCAACCATTATGATAAAGAGGAATTATGCACATTTAAAAAAAGAAATCAAGCTGAAATAGGTGTGTGTTAAAAGGGTAGAGGAAATAATAGCTTTTAACCCAATACAACAAACTCTTCCTGCTACCAGTACGATATAATAACTTTTAAAATATTAGTTTTCCTATTTTGACTGGGAGAGTCAATTTAAGAATTAAACAACTGCATGTGGGAGTTGCTTCCTTTCCACTGCCGAAATCTCTACCGGCAACAACACTAATAACACAAGGGAGATCACTGCCAAGAAAGGGATTATTATTTTATTAGTCCATTTTTTTATTTCTAAAGCACCAACTTCAAATACTAATGCGGTATTATCATTAGTTTAACACATTCAAATGCGCAGCAACCAAACATTGCTTTAAATTTATAAAACTGTCACCAAAAATACACTATATGCAGTAAGATGCGCATAATGTCACTTTAAAGTTATATCATACTGATAATAAGTGTAAATATCCAACTGAATAATTGATGGTAATTGTACATTGTGCTTCACTTTTGACAGAGTTGACAATATCCAAGTATACTATCATTACAACGTACAGTTTATTTGGAGGAATTTCGTTCACAGCTGATTGAAAGAAAAATTTCAAGTTATTAAGGTCAAAGCTATGTAAGTTCATTAAGACATGTTTCATTTTCGAAACCCCAAATCCCCCTCAAACATTTATATATTGATTTTAATAAATAAATAAAGACTCGAAAGGCAGCAAATAAGTTTGGCTATATTTTATTTAAAAAAAAAATACCAAAGCTAAAATTAAATCCGAATTTAAACGCTTAAATTATAGTATTATACGTTGTTTCTTTGATAAATTTTCGTTAAATAATCTGCAAAATCAAGATAACGTTACTAGACCATTCAACTCTAAGCAAAAACAAGTAATGGGCGAGATTGGAAAACACTATTTAAGCATACAGGCACTGAGAGTCAAGTCAAGCCTAACAAAAATACTTCTATTTTCACATTGCACCTATGAAACAGGAAATGAAAAAAATATAAAGAAACCCTTATTTAGTTTTTACATTTTGTTCTAATTTATTTTAGCTCGATTGTAAAGAAAACTTGTAGCTTAGCGAGTCACTCTCGCGTCCGCTTCTTGGAAGAACCAGTACTGGTGCTATATGAGGAAGTGCCTTATTTATGAGCTCGCCTGGAACAAAGTGCCAGGACGGCCTACTAAGATCGCCAGCTGTCCGGCTTCCTTCCATCTACGACATCTCTGAAACCACTTAGCCAATTTTCATGAACATTGGCAAGGATGTTTCTCGCATAAAGCTCTCCCGAATTAGTTCAAAGAACGCAGAACTCTTGTTCGATAGCAACAACTAAGAAACACTTCAAAACCTACTTCTCCAAGACCCACAGATATTAATTTTGATGTTTGGCACTGACTAGTAAACCTCTATCAAAACTATTCAAATGATGTCTCTGGAATAAAATTTGGCCCTGCTAAAATTTGTTTCATAATGAAACTTAACAATTCGTCTTGTGAGAAATTGTAAGACATAGAGTTAAGAAACTCGGTGTATAGCATTGTATGGTGATCTTCTATTAATTGCATTCATAGTATTACCATTTAGTTAAAACAGGCCCCGTCCCATTTGTATATGGAAATAGTTTAACAGGTCTTTTTGGCTGAAATCATAAGATAAGAACAGATAAGATTTATTTCTGTATAGAGTACATACATGGCTAAAACAAACATGAATGCAATGAAACAATATCACAACATGAACATAATAACCATGGCATGCACACCAACACCAAAGATAACACACAAAAAGTAAACTGTTATTTCCATTGTGGTCCCTCTGTGTTTGTGGCATGACAGAGAGGCAATGAGCAAATGTACATGAATCAGTACCACAGGTTATCACATAATTAGGAATGCATAATTATATTATAATTTAAATATCACAAATCGCTTAAACATTATCACATATTTTCACTTAAATCTTATCACAAAATAATAATTTAATTTAATGCAATTATCACATTTCATTTCTGTGAGACAGTAATTATATCACACGAAAATATCACAGTGTTGACTGACAATTAAAATGCCTACATCTTATTTATCTAACAAGTTGTGTAAATGCATTTAAAAGAAAGTGGAAATTCTAAAACAATAACGAACTATAATATGAACCCTACCAAAATTATACATTACTGAATTCAATTAAAAATAATTTTGTTCAGAATATGCCAGGGGATCAAAATTTGGCACAATCCGGTGTTAGTTATTTTACATAGAATTAATAGGAAATGTTTGAAAATCTTATTCTCCATAACTGCAAGGACTAACGCTTCGAAAATAGTATGTAGCATTGTCTAGTGGTCAAAACTAACCCCACCCTTTGACCTAGGTTCAAGTTTTTAGAGCTACAGTGTGCTGTCCTTTCACTTCGTTTGCTGTCATGATGTTGTTGACCTTGTAAAATAGGTAATGACACCGAGGTGAACAATATAGGGCTAATATAACCCTCTATAGAACACATCAAAACAAATGTATGACATCATTTGAGCATTCAGTATGTCTTAAGCCGTATGACACAATATTGAGCAAGTACAGACACCGATTACTTTTTAAGTGAAATGTATAAACAGTTAAAACATTTTAGTGAACAAATGTATGCTGAACATGGTACATTGACATGATATCTAGACATTTTTTATAAAAGATGTGTTATTGGTACCTATTCAAAACGCTCTTTTTTGTATCGGCTTGACACAAAAAGCTAAATGTTTCACGTATTAATATTCAAGTATTGTTAGTTCAAAATATACATAAAAGTAATGTTTTTTCCGAATCCTCAAACTCATCTAGAAATGGACACCATTAGTGACATTATTATAAAGGTTAAATGCAAAATTACTTTTTTTTACAACCACATGACTTTGTTGTAAAATAACAACCTTTATAAGCGTATTTAGTTTCTTGTACTTTTCTCCTCAGTTCTATATTGGTCACATCGTTGTTACTGAAAAGTGCCTCTTTAAAGAGTACTGTGTACATACTTAGATAGTTTTCTTGAGATTTCACAAGGTAAGGAATCCCTAAACTTTATCACTTATATATGACATGCACCTTTGAACAACTTAAATTAAACTGAGAATATTCTAATAAATATAGCATTCTTTGTCGCTTGAAGAGGCTTGATATTTAAGGAAATCTGATGAAACTAGTTCTGTCTATTTCAGGCTAAGTTACTGTTCAAGCAAGACAAGATCTACTTGAGTGAAATCATCGTATTTTGTTACTCTTTTCACTTCAAATTTCGCACCAGCTGGGTAAGTCCTTTCATTTTCTTCAAACTCCGAAAACTGTTCTATATCCTTAGGTTGCCACCAAGACGTTGTTGAGTTATCTATCACAAAAAGTATTTTCTTGTCCCCTGAAATACTTTCGCAGGTTGGAAAATTATTAGCTTTATTTTGGTATGTCGAAGAAGAGACGAATGCAGGCCAAACGAAAACAGTGCCTTCGCGATATTTATCAATATCTGCTTGTCGTACTGCCATTCTCCTGTACGTCATTGCAGATTCGCCAGTCTGTTCATCCCAAAACAGTAGAAGCATTTGGTACATTACAGCATATGGTCCTAGAGCCATGTCATCGCCTGTTGGTTTGTAGTTTCTACCAATTTGTCTCCGAAAGGCTGTACTTACATACGTATACAAGTGGTTATTTTCGTTTGTATACGGTTTAATGATCATTCTGTAGAAACCATGCCGTGAGCTGGCTCCTTTTATCAATTCCGCAATTTCAGCCGACACAATATGCATTGCGTCACAAATTTGTGTTTGAACAACTTCCAATCTATTGTTGCTGGTGTTTATATCCTGGAATATATTTCTCAGAATTTCAAAGACTGATTGACAAGGACTGATGTTTTTGGGATGAAAAGTTGTATTGTATGCAGCAATTGTGTTAGATATAAGTGCAAGGGCGCTTTCTGTCTGATATGTAGGCATTTCTTGACAAAGAATGTTGTTTTCATGAGCGTTAAGTATTGCAACCATTGCATCATATCCAGAGTCCATGGAAATTTCCATGGCATTGAAACCACCTATTTCACCGCTTTCGGTTGTACATCTCTTTGTTCGCATGTCTGTATCACATGCTGCATATCTAAGAAGTTTCTCTAAATTGCATGGTTTGTTAAAATAAACTGCCTGGTGAATAATTCCCCATCGCCGGTCTTCAGGAATGCAGTTTAAGAAATAGTCGTACTTTGGTTTGTCTGGATCACCAATTATTTCAAATACTTTTGCAAAGTTTCCAGCTTTAGCAGAAGTGATTAACTCTTTTATCAGCTGTGCCTCATATTCAATGTTATTGCCAGACTTCGGTTTTGGAAGCTGTGCCTCATATTCAATGTTATTGGCAGACTTCGGTTTTGGAAGCTGTGCTTCATATTCAATGTTATTGCCAGACTTCGGTTTGGAAGCTGTGCCTCATATTTAATGTTATTGGCAGACTTCGGTTTTGGAAGCTGTGCTTCATATTCATTGTTATTGCAAGACTTCAGTTTCGGAAGCTGTGCCTCATATTCAATGTTATTGCTAGACTTTGGGATTGGAACGCTACAATCATATAATTATATATCATTTCACAACAGTTTGTATTCTACATCACATTTAAATGTACGTTCTTAAATCTTCTAATATTGTAGAAGGTATTCTATCGAGTCATGATAAACATAAAAAAATCGCAGAATCACACATAGACATGAAGCTTCTTTCGTGGTCATTTAAGAAAACTAGACCCTCCCCTACGGTCATGGTGTTTAAGAAGAGTTATGGGTGGAAACAATTCGGCAATGACTCACCAGAGAATCATTTTTGTGGTGTTATTTTGATTTCAGGGCAGCCAGTTTGCTTTTCGTCGCAGTGCTCATTGCAAGGCAAAACAGGGATGCTTTATATAAAATTCAAAAATATTGTTTCGGGAAACATGTTGTTCAATCAAAATGTCTACGACGGTCATATGGTAATCTCAATAGCTTAAATGAACACTATGTGCTCAGGTGAGCTACATAGATCGGAATAGTGAAGAATTGCAATAAATGGACATCGCTTTTATAGAATATTTTGCTCGCAAACTCAACAGTAAAACGACGCTTGTGTATACGCTCTTAGTTTACAATGCTGCCAGTAATCAAATTGTGGTCAGATAATACGTTAGATCTCGCTTATTTCCAAAGAAAGTGAACAGTTAGAGGTAAAAACTTGCGAACAATATTCTAAACAAAAGAAAACGTTGTGTAATGTTAGTGTTTAAGGCTAGACAAATCGGATAATTCACTGACTCATCGTTTCTGGGTTAAACCACTACAATATCTCTTTATTTCTCCTGAAAAATTTACAAAGAGCATAAAAGAATATCATAGAATTAGAGTTACCTCTTAGCAGTTCCCATCTTTCAGGTTTATTTTAGATCTCGAAAGATACACTCACAATTTGTATGTACTTTATATCATTTAAAGCTTGTTTGAATGTAGATATACGTGACCCCAAACAAATTAGCCAAGAGCAATATCTTTAAATATGGAGCGTCGTAGCTGTCTTATATGAATACATCACAAATTGTCTTTTTAGCAGAGTGTCCTTTTATGTTAAAATTGTTTTCTATCTTCTCAAAAAGCTGTGATGGATTTTACTGGTATGTCAAATTAACATAGTATTATGTCAAACAGTCATGTTATCTTCATAAAGATCTAAGTAATGTGTTATTATTTCAGTATAACATGCTATCTTGTTAAACGCATATTGTATCTTGTCAAAACGTCGTAATAACTTGTCCACAGAGCATGTTATTATGTTTAACGACATTGTTTATGTCTTTTTACCATATTGTTATGTTCAGTTTGCGTTTTATTCTGTTAAACGGGCGTGATGTCCTCTGATTGTACCATCATGGTAACCGGCTATGATGATTTCTTAACTGAACATAATTTAATAATAATAATAATAATAATAATATAATAATAATAATAACAATAATAATAATGCTTTTATTTTCAGAAGGTTATACTCATAATGCAAATACATTCAAAGCAAAATGTGCATTACATATTTACAATGAGGCATTCTATATATAGCAAAGTAACAATATTAATCATACTAATGCATAACCGACTAAATAACGGCAATAAGATAAAGAGCAAACACCTGTGTTTTATAATGTGCTGTAATTACTCATTAAAGATAGTTTGTAATGATACTTAAAATCATTTAAAGAAACAGAGTTTCGGGTGGTTTCTGGTATGGAATTCCATGTCTGCATGGAATCGATTTTAAACGTTTGTTTAAGGTATTCTGTTTTTGATCTTGCGTATGTTAAATTTCTCTTTGAGTTAAAATTGTATATTTTGTTATCAGAAACAGTAATAAATTGGCATATGTATTAAGGTGCAATTCCGTTCAGCGCTTTGTATGTCATTACAACAATATGAACTTTGTGTCGATCTTCAACTGTTAGCCATTTTAATTCTTTAAACATAGCGATTGAAAGTGTAGAATACGGTTTGATAAAATCCACACAGCAATACTTGAAAAACGGTGAGATTTGATAAAAGATGCTTGGCACAGTTACTCCACGTAATTGACCCATAATCAAAAATAGGAAGAACGTATGCTTTATAAAACATCTGTTTTATTTATTGTGTAAGATATTTGGATATTCACCGCAACAGTGTAAAAGTACTTGACAGTTTTAAACACAAATTGTATATCCGAAGGTTCCATTTTAAGTGTTGGTCGATGTAAACAACAAGTACTTTCCGACTTGTTACAACCTTTATAGGACAGTCATTTAGAGTTAGGTTAAGAGGCGGAGACCGCTTTACGTTAAAAGGAGAACCTATAATCATGCACGTGGTTTTATTAGGATTTAATGCCATAACGTTTATAGAGCACCAATTCTTTACTTTATACTGATTAATTCTGATTGCAGTTTCGTTTCAATTAATGACATTTTTTGTATGCGAAGTAAAGTGTCGAATCGTCTGCATACAAATCCATTTAAGCATTGTCAAGGTCGTTGATACACTTAACCTATTTAGAAACGCAAATATTCACCCTGTTGAACATTTTTATTTGAATGACGCTATTGTTTTTATTTCTATTTAAGTCATTTTTTGCGATGAATTATTGAAACTTTTACAAGAGTTCAATTTTATATTGTTTTTGTTGTGTATAAAATTTGAATAAATTTGAAACACAGTAACACTGTTAAAAAATAAATATTGTGCCACTTTTGCGTTTCTAAACCGGTTGAGTGTTAACTGGAGAAATAGGAGGGGGCCTAATATGGAACCTTGTGGAACACCTGTCTTTATCATCTTTTCTTCAGACTGATGAATGCCTATTTTCTGTTCTGTTAGAAAGTTAAGAACGAAACCGATTTACAGCGCCAGGCGTAAAATGAAAAAGTTTTAACTTATGCAGCAAAATGTCATATCAAACGCCGTTTTAAAAGCAAGAAAAATGCTTCAAATTAAATTACCTGAGTCAATTCCTCCAACCATTTTCCAACTAAACGTAAAAGTGCTGTTTGACATTAATGATTTTTACGAAATCCTGACTAGGCCAAGTGTACAATATTAGTTGACTGAAAGAAAACATGTAATTGTAAAGCACCATGTTTCTCAAAAATTTTAGAAATTGCCGGTAAAACCGATATGATAAGATGCTCCGTATATATTGATTCGACAAGATATCATGCATGTTTGACATAATTATACGTTACTAGGACAAGTTTATACAGCACTTTAAGAAGACAACATGGATGTTTGACATAATAACATGTTAATTTAACAAGTTGATACAACACCTTAAGATGATAACATGGTTGTTTGACAAAATAACAAGTAACTTAGGAAAGTTAATACAAAACTTTCAGAAGATAACATGATTGTTTATAGCATGTTCCTCAAATAAGGCAATACATCCCTTTAAGAAGATAGCATGGCTGTTTGACATGTTATTCCGTTATTTAGACAAGTTAATACACAGGATTAAGAATATAACATGGTTGCGTGCCATAGTTACATATCATAACACGATGTTTGACAAGATATCTTGTGATTTCAAAAAGATAATACATTTATTGGACATATTATGACAATGTTTATGTTTTGTTAAAAAGTTCACACTGTATTAAGACTAGCTAGCATGTCAGTTTGACTAGATAACACATAATATGATGAAGTAAACATTGTTTTAAGACAAATAGCACGTACGTTTCACATGATATACATTTGTAACAAGTTGGTAAGGATAATGTGAAATAGACATAATACGATACGTTGACAAGATGGTATAACACTTTAGAAGAAGATATAACAGTTTATTTACAAGACATCACAACTATGCTCAGTATATTAAAAAACACAATAGTTTTTATGTCAACTATGTTAATTAAATAATTTTATGGAGAAAAAAGTTGCATAGATTCTAATTTTCCTTTCCACTGACTATGGTCTTGTGGGGTAGTTTTCTTAAACACGACCCGAAAACGTTTTGGATGTACAAACATCAAAAAAAAAAAAATCAATATTTGCATTTACATTGTGATTATGTTATTTTTTCGAAAAGGTTATCAAAAAAATATGTTTTGAATTAAGGTCACCTAAGAAAAATGACAGTGATTATGTTCGTCATTACCCCAAAAAATGGATTTTTAAAATCGTCGAAAATCGTAAAATCTGGTATGTCTATTCATTTTGTAATTTTGTTTAAACTTGGCTACATTCCCTTTTTTTGTCAATGAAATTTTAAATGTCAAATTTATAAAATGAACCCATTTTTATGACACATTTTGAATTACTCATGCGAATATGGCAAATGTTTCTTTAGAAAAACAAAACAGTTTCATTCGTTCAAACCCTATCGCAACATTTATTTCAGACTAAAATAATATTTTGGAATTAACAATATTCACAATTTATTCCCCATTTTCTTTAATTGAAACAATCAATTTTGATAACATAATGTCAGCCGGCGCTTTTATCTCTCACAGTATACAGAAATGTACATCTGAAATTCCAATTCTCTGTCAATGTAAATACATAAAAGTTTAATTTTAAAAAAGAATTGTCTAGTACTGGTTTTTCCCAGGAACGATTGTTAAGTAAACTGCCCGCCTTTTAAAATGACCCAAAACACGGTTGGAACGGGCGTTAAGCTCCTGCAACACAAAAATGTAAGTATACTGAGTATATTTGAGAACTTCAAAATAGATAACAATTTTAACAAGACAGGATACCCAGTTTAGAAGACAACGTGTGGGGTATTAACATAAGACAGCTACGGCGTTCCATGTTTGCAGTACAAAACCAGATATCCACCTCTTTTAATAAGCAATGTGACATGTTGTTTACATTGTTCTCAAACTTATTTACAATATTCAGCTGGAAAATTACTTAGATATACTCTTACATAAATATACGAAGAACTTACAAATCAATATAATCGTTTAGATGAATAGTTTTGTTTAGTATTGTACATGTAGTCGCATTCATGATTCGTGTGATTTGCAGTTCAGAATGACATGTAATACAAAATGGAGCCATGCGTTTTTCTTGGAAACGGGTAAATTGATACACCTAATCTTGTTGTCGCTGGCGACATTGGGCTGAGAGCCAACTTTTTTGTGGCCAATGAAAATGTGTTTAAATTTATATTGTAGATTTTCGAAAATGTTGGATGGTACAATTAAGAAAATAGTATACAAGCATTGTAAACATATAGCTGAAACATGTTGGTAGTGTAGAAAGAGGCATACTACAATTAGGAGTTGTTTAAGAAATATCACTGCAATATATATACTGATATCGAAATGTTCATTTGTATAAGAAAGCATTGTTAAACAAACTGCAATAATTTGTTTTTCTTTACCAGCAGCTTGATGATTTGAGTCTTTACATTGTTTTTATAGTACACATAGTTCTGGAAGAAATAATTTGCTAAGAACAAACTGAACTTTTTTAATTCAGCTTTAAAACTGAGAATACCTCAAAGTATTGCTCCCACTTAAACATAGATTGGCTTTGACTAAACTCCGATGTGGAGTCGCATCAATTAGACTTGAAACTGGTCGATATAAAATAATGTCCATACTATGATGATAATAGAAATGTTTTGTTCAAAAATGAGTTATGATCCAAACAAGCTCAATGTTATACCTTTCAATTGCAATATTGTTAAAGAAGCTGCAAAATCCTATTTCCTTATTCTGGATACATGTACAAAATACCTGTATTATAGTAAGCTTTTAGAGTTTTAGCATATTAAGATGTATAGACTGAAACCTGATATTCTTAGTCTGTTTAATAGTACACAATGATACTTCGAACAAACTTTTGAGTAGATGGTGTCAAGCGATCTTATCGTTTCTTAAGATATGGGCCGTTCTCCATATATATTTAATTAATAGTACTAGTGTAATTAATATTTTACTGCAATACAGTTGAATATTGCTTATAAATGTATGTATGAATTTTAGATTAATGTGAGCTTTTGAAAGAACATTATACTACTGTAGTAACTATTTTACTGCAATACAGTTGCATACTTATTGTATATTAATGTATGATATTTTCAATGGTCATATCAATGTCATTCATTATTCAGTAAGTTATTCACTTGATTAATTCATTCACCCCAGATGATCCATCCATTTACCCCACTTATCCTATCCCATTACAACTAACCTTTCATCCCATTAACCCAATCTAATCTTCCCAGACATCTTAACACCCACCTTACCATCCCATCATCCTATCATCCAACCTTGTTATGATGTTATAAACAGTGACTTATTTCAACAAAAGGAATATTTGTCTTAATTCCTGATTTTTTTTTATGTATTTGTGATTGTAGGATCTTTATTGAATGGTAGATCCTATCTTTATATCATCAAGTATTAGGTATTTGCTTCGAAGGATATTTCAAGAGACATCATAATAAGATTAACTTCTTAAGTGAAAAATAACGAAAACGAAACTTACAATTGAAACACATATTTTTATTTCCTGAGAAGAAAATTCTTAACTATGATAGTAATCACATAAATTTAAAACTGTTTTTGTATCAATACATGGGGATGTTTAAAGCATACTTATTATGAACAATTTCAAAAGATATGCTAGCGGAATTTCATTGTTTTAATAAATTCATGACGTATAAATGTAACAATTACGCCCCCATTTTGTAAAATTGTGCATCTGGGATTTTGAGCTTGCATACAACCAGTATTGAGACAGATTGATAACATCCGAGTAATTGAAAATGGGCATTCTTTTACATAAAACCCAAACGTTTTTACTAAGAGTCTTGAAACCGATTGTTATTGGTATTGTTTATCAATATGTAAAGTTGGGTACCTCTGGTTTAGTTTATACCAATTATTTGTTCGTTTGTGGCTTAACCTTTAGTATAACAGAGATATGTACCTTAATGTGTGGATTTTGTCGCGAATAACATATCTGATCTAAAGTCTTGAAAGTTGTAGTAATGTAAATAAGCACCTGTGAATTTGTTTGCGCCTGCTTCAAGTAAGGACGGAGTTATAGTCTTTGATCAAGCAAACATTTTCATTTTTGTCTTGTGTGTATTTGACAAAATCAATTTAATATATTCATAGATACCCTTAGTTTAATTATAATCAGTTACCATAACGTGCTAGATTTTGTATTAATAAATGGTGACAATCACAAGATCTGTCATCAGACTTTGGACACTTAAGTGATTAAAAACCACCTGACCGTTAGTATGATAAAATATTGCACAACATCATTATAATTTATTTGTATAAGATACCGCATAAGTTATTAGCATGATAAGTTTAGACCGTAGTCTACGCTATCATTATGTTAAATAGTGTCAACATTTTGATATCACTTACACGAATTTTAGTTCCCCAGTTTCCGGACACGGTTTCAGTATATATATGTAGTACAAAGACAATGCAATACTGTTAGTTATTATGACAATTTAAAGGCCGAATACTAAGCCGCTGGTAGGTATAATTTTTGATGACGAATTTTCATGATGTATCAAATAATTTGCTGAAACATGTTATATACCGAAAATTTTGGCAAGAATGAAGTGCCACTTTTGCAAGACTGCAGAGATATAGACATTAAACGTTTGACTGTTTTCAGCAGAACAGCAATAAAAAAAAAAAAAAAAAAAAAAAAAAAATAACTAGGTCTTTTTATGTTTCTATATACCCTTGCAAATTAATTAACAATAATTAACAATAGTCGCTAGAAATTTGAGAAATTTTGCTTGACAATAATGTTTTTATGGCATATTTTAATTGTTGACTTTTGAAAAGTTTGACATGTCTTTTTTTTATATTGTATCTTAAAAGAGTTTGCTGATTTCTTTTCTATAAGAATTTGTTTGATAATTTACGAGGTCAAAAGTTGATAATGAACAAAACTGACAACTAGACAGTTAATGGCCGACTTGAGGTGCGCAAGTTGTCACGAAAAACCAATGCGCACAGTTGTAGAAATAACAAGCTGCAATAATGTTCATTTTGCTTTTTGGTGATAATTTTGTCTTTTTCGTTATATAAATAAACCTAAACCTGTGGTCAGTTATATATATTTGTGCATCTATTATTAGCCATGACTGTATATAAATACATGTAGTCCTACATTAAAAGAGGGTAGTGATGTTCTGGCCGAGTGCTTATAGAACTTTTCATGCTCAGACATTTGATCAATAGAATATTGTGACATTTTATAGATCCTTTATTAAATATTGCCAAACAATTTTTATGTGATTTTTTTAAAATGAAATTTCATGTACAGTGCTAGAACTTAAAACTGGCTAGTGCTTAAATTCAACTGGGCATGTTAATGTTTCATAAGCACGTGGCCTCGTTTAAAATGAAGGTCTTTACATGTCTTTCTAGAAATTAATGTTTTAATTAAAATACTAAAATGTGATCTGTAGCATGGGACATGTATCAGTTCTTAATTTTATACGTTTAAAATGAATTCTCTTCTTCAATTGTTTATAAGTCCCGGCGGACACTGGGACTTCTCCCTGGGTGAACTTGCTAAGACTCCTTACAGGTGCAGGTTGAAGAGAGACAGATGCAGTTACAAGGAATCCGGGTACCATAAACTAGCTCTTTTACAAATAGACACCATGGTTATTTTCTACGTGCCTGATTTGTAGTACCGATACACGTGAGACAAACTCTAGGCACGTGAGACTACCCGGTTGGGATTCGAACCGTAGACCTCCGGATTGGTAGTCCAGAGCCTTAACCACTCAATCACCCAAATGACTTCTCTTAAATTTCATCAAACTTGGCCAAAAACATTCGGGCATGTTGAAATGGATCCGATTTACTGAATAATACGGTATAGCCGACATAACTATAACTAAAAGAATACGAGGATTGTTCAAGTATGAATGCATCTAGAATGTTATCTCGCTCAATAATGCCAAAATCAAGAGGAAATCAAGATTATTGGGTAGATAAACATGTAAGCTTTACATTGATACCAAACCCATTAAAATCCGTTCACTTTAGCTGTGTCTATCGCTCGCTAAACATTACCTACGTGTGTATACTAATACAAAATGGTTGGAAGAAGGTTAGCGTACGCCGTTGAAACACGGTCCTATATTAAGAATCGTTGTATTCTTGGCATAGGGTGTACATACATTTTTGATGAAATATGTTCTGTTTATGGGCATAATGAAATGTATTTTTTGACAGTTATTTGTTGGTTTAAGAAATTCAAATGTGGGTTAGTTTCAACAGTAGATGCACCACATAGACTTCGGCCGAAAACAGCAACGTCTGCCAAGATGGTTGTTAGAGTGAAATAAATAGTTGCTACTGATGCAAGATACACCGCTAGGGAAATAGCTAGTATCTTTGACATCTCATTAGGAGGAGCTCATGCAATTCTGAAACGTAATTTGTAATTGAGAAAGATCTTTGCTAGATGGATCCCCTATCTGTTGACAGATGAGCAGAAAGGCATGCGTGCAATGGGCGAAAATGTTGCTTAAACAGTTTCAAAATTACAAAATTACAATACACGGTCTTTCGCAAATGTCGTCACTGGTGACGAGACATGGGTTCACTTTTTGAGCCCAAACAAAAGATTCAGATCAAAATATGGGCAACAAAGTCTGGCAAAAGACCATGCATTGCAAA
>JAUMHA010238817.1:0-15473 GCA_032359765.1 Saxidomus gigantea | reverse complement strand
CACCATCTATCAAAACCACAACACCATCTATCAAAACGACGTCACCACCTTTAAAACGACATCACCATCTATAAAAACCACATCACCATATATCCAAACGACACCACCATATATCCAAACGACATCACCATCTACAAAAACCACAGCACCATCTATCAAAACCACAGCACCATCTATCAAAACCACAGCACTATCTATCAAAACAACATCACCATCTATCAAAACCACAGCATCATCTATCAAAACCACAGCCCCATCTATCAAAACCACACCACCATCTTTCACAACCACATCACCATATATCAAAAGCATATCACCATTTAAGAAGTTTGTATAGAAGACAGCTATGGCGTTCCATATACCTGACTGACAACATTTCATTGTATGGTAGTACCTTTATTGTGTATTGTTCCACAATTTGCATGTCTGTTGATTGGTTATTGTTTTAAAACAAATTTTGTTGCAGGCTAGAGCGCTCTAAGTACTAGAAATGCAGCGCAGTACAGAAATTGACTATAAGTAGGTTTTTTTATACTTCTGCAATCCACGTCGCGGAAAATTAAGGCACAGCTAGGGCCATGACGGAGGACTTAATATATTGTCTGAAAACTGTGATGGTCCTGACGAACTCGAGGAGGTGTTGCTCTATAAAGGTCATCACTTATAAGCACTGTAGCGAGCCAGCTTGTAGAAGACGTAGAAGAGGATAAAAGACAGCGGCGTGAAGCCTGTGTGCTGGATGGCGGACACTCTATTGGAAGACCCTTTTCTTCAGAGATTGTCTTTGTTCAACGAACGCAGAACTTAGTCCGGGCAACCCTACTCAGATAGCATGAAAGGACCCAACCAGCAGCCCATGTATGCCAGCAGGGAATGAGCAGACACATTTCTTTTCTGTGGCTAGAAACCAGGTTTTAAATCTAGATTAAACAAGCCGATTTTCAATATCAGATTTGAATCCAAGCAAATGCGGATTTCTTTTCTCTGTCTTAGTCAAACTACTTTCCGTTTCATTTTATCCATTTCAATCCTAGCTTGGGGAAATTTGCACGGGTATCCTCGTGAAAAATGCTTTTAACGGAACTGTGCCAATCCGTCATTTAAAAAACCGCAGTGACTGACGGAATATATACTAATTAATAACGTCTATAAAGTTACTAAAATTAGTGACGGACAAACGGACGGACGCAAATGGGAAGAACGAATAAGGACGGTATAATGATGCAGGCAGGCAGGAAAATGAGAGGTGGTGGAGAAGAAAGATGGGAAAGGTTAAACAGTTATTTCAAAATCCTTCAGTGCATGACAAAGTTACAGCCCGGATACGAAAAACATTAGGGCGGACGCACGGACAGACGGACGGACGGAAGGACGGAGGACGGTGCGATTTAAAAATGCCACCCGTTCGGGGGCATAAAAAACCGCATAAGTGTCAACCAGAAAGAAAAAATGACGAACGGACAGACGAACGACTGAATGACTGGCCTTCTTTTGATAGGCTGTGATCTTGAAAGAGAGTTGTGCGTAAATGCGTTACTAAATATGACTGTGACTTGGAAAATGGGTCCAGATGTGCATGAATTATTATTGCGGAAATATAAAAGACAAATTACCAATTTTCACCCAATTTTGACTAGACGTTAACATTTTCAAAATTATGTGCATTGGAAATAGCATTCATAAACGTGCCTATAAAATAAATCAATCAAGTCTTTATCATAAAACATATAACCAAGCAACCAGTTATTCTTTCACATTCGAAAGAGTGAACATAGGGTACAGTCAATCAAAATGAGGATTTATTGGTAAGGTGAAACAAAATGACAACAAAATTGAAACACGCATAATACTTGACAACAAATCATGATTTATCAAAGAAGCTCCTAGAAAAATACCGTCAAATGTAATGTATGTGTATCATCGCATCAAATGTACTGACGTTAAAATTGCTAACGTTATTATGTCATTATGAAAAATCACAATAGGTGTTTTCTGAAAACAATCTGCTGGTAGATTCGCTTGAAATGTTCATTTCATTGGCAACAGACGTCACACTTAAAGGAAGGGTGTGACTTTTACTCATCTGGACCAAGTCACATTAATGACTGCGAACTTTGATTTTGGAAAACAAATAGATAGGAAAAGATATATATCTTATTCTGAACTATTTCATTTTCATCATTATAATCAAATATAACGAACATCACCGAATATGTGTAAAAATGCTGCTTCACGAGAAAGCCAGACTTGAAATAAAAGAACACTCAAAATAGATGTTACATGTCATAAACAACTTAAAGTTTATATTAATATTTATTCCTAAATTGTTAGAATACAAGCTGAAAATGAAAGTCACCATTCAAAATATATGTGAACATTAAAAACCGTAAAGACAGTTGCAAATATTAAAATTACAAAACAGTTGATCCTTTATTTAAATGTCGCAAAGTAAAATGATGTAACCATTAAGGATCGACGTTACGACATTAGTGCGTTATTACTTCAATTTTGAAACTTTCGTATGTTAAAAAGTTACATCTTTGGCAGCAGGCAACAGGGAACTGTTATATTGGTCAGAAGAGTCTTGCAAAGAACGCAACATCACTGTTGATGGAAACATTCGATATTTCTTACTGATTTTTGTCAAAATATACAATATCTACTTCTTTGACAGGCATGCAATGATGAGTTCTCAATGAACATTATATGACGTTCCTGAAATGTATTACGACACTTTTGATAGTCCATCATCACTTGTGATTTTTCCCTGATAGTTCTGACTTTTTTGTACTGTACTACTACAGAGAATAGTAATTATTCAAACAAATGTCATCCGCGTCTTTTACGTAAGATGAGGAAGTGGCGAGACAAAAAGCGGAACACAGAGCGAAGAGGTGGCAGGGGGGGGGGGGGGGGCGTGGTATAGGGAGGGGGGTGTGCGGGTTGTAAAAGATAAGGGACAAAAAACGTGATCGTAAAGACAACTGCTTATGAAAAGACGATCGTACAATGCAATACTTTTATCTTTTTCTTTTCTAAAATGCATTACTGATTTCGAAGTATTCATTTATTAAAGTTACATTTAGCGAAATTGTAACTTATAACATGACAAAATTAGCTGGATTAGCAAGTAGAAAATATCACCGTATCTATTCAAGTATCATATCAAATGCATTCTTAATTTGTGCATTAATACAGTATAATATGTAAAGTACAAACTGCTATAAAATAAATGTGTCTTATACATGTATTACGATGCGACGATTCATGTGATCACTTGATATACTGAAAACTGAAACCGAAATTATAACAATCGTTTAAGCCTACCCTTTAGAGGGTTTGAAATGGTCACGTGCGTTTCTTCATTCCTGAATTAGAGAAAAGAAATTGGTCACCGAAAGCTTGCTTGGACACTGTTTAAGACTCAAGACCATGTCGCGATTATAGAATAGAAATATGTCAGTAGCTTGAAACTAATATTAAGCTTCACGACAGGGAAAAGAAATTGGTAGATTGGAAGCGAATTATCATTACCGGTATTCCCCTATCTACACAAGTTAAAATGCAACCAATACTGAGCTACGAGCGGACCTTACTTTCTATGACGCTTGATAAGGCGTTTGTTTGTTGAATGATAAGATTCACGGTTTCGTTTACTTTTAATGTTACAACTCAACGGGAAATATCCAGTATAACAAGCCTTTCATAAGTTTGACTTTCAACTGGACAACACTCTCACATGTTTTGAGTGTGTTTTTATTTGTTTTCCGAAAACATCTTGATATAAAACACTCTTACTTCCTCATCCTACTTTACTTCGCTGCCCTTACGAATGTTTATGTTTACAGCTTCACGCATAACCAGTTTAAAATCGAAACTGGTAGGTTTATTATAATAAGTGGTTTGTAGCAGTAAATATTGACCAATCAAATAGCGTCTACATTTTAGATTAAAAAAAAAATTTCTTGTTTTGCGTTCAGACTTTTCTGCAATACATGTTGTTTTGGTTCATGTACAAATTAATACCGTTTTTAATACTTATCATATTACATTATTGAGTTTCCTTTATATGATTTAAAAAAGTGTGTTCTGAAGTTAATCACACACTTATCATATTTCCTGTGTTTCAAACCCAGAACTGAAAAAAAAAACAATCATCAAGTAGAGAACATATCTCCGTATGATAGAACAAGGGAAAAATGATTAGTCTACCAATGCGACAGGAACAATTGTTCCTGTGTCAGGATTTAAGATACTGGGCTGATTAAACAGAGCTTATCAGGAGAATGCAAAAACAAAAAGCGTGTTTTTTGTTGTTGTTTTTTTTTTGGGGGGGGGGGGGGGGGGGGGGCTAACGAAGAATCGACAATACAATACAAAATTTATTTATTGTCGGTAAGTCATATACAATGCAGATTAGCTATGAATAGTTTTTTTTACCGACTAATATATGAGTTTTGTTTCTCACAAGTTTTAGACCAGGAGGAACGGTAAAAAATAAAATAAAACTTGCACTGAAATTTGTTTAATAAAGAGATGTTGCATACAGCTTAATTCTGAACGTTACACGGTTGTACATACATAGTATACAGATGTAAGGCTTACAGAACAAGAGCTGTTTGTGAAACATGTAATAATGCCCCCTTTGATGCAATCAGTAATGCATTAAAAGAAATACATGTGGCATGAAAAAAGGTTTAATTGATGTGGCTAAAAAAAGAAGAGAAATCCTGGTGTCCTTGACCTTTGACCTATTGACCTCAAAATCAATAGGGGTCGTATGCTGGTCATGACCAATCTTCACACAAAGTTTCAAGATGCTAGACCTACGCCATCTCAAGGAATCGTCCGGACACCGTTTAACTATTCCTGGTCACTTTATCAAATTAGCTATGTAATAAAAATCACTTAAAGCTGCTCGCTCTCAGATTATGTGAAAAAAAATGAAGTTAATCAAACTCTGAAAATAACCTATTTTAGATCTAGTAGTCAAATAAAACGTTTCAAGTATACAGTCCTGTGAAGTATATCTGTAAATTTGAAATTATACGCTTCCAAATTGTAAAGCGTTACTAATGCTTTTGAAATTCAAATATAAACATTTATTACCCTTCCATAAAATCGGTCTTCTGATTGGTCAACGATCCGTATATAGATATTTATATGAACGGGCAAGCCGGTAATATACACCAAGTCGACCCAGATAGCTCAATAGGTAGAGCACGAGACTTGTAATCTTGGGGTTGTGGGTTCGATTCCCGGGGCTGACCAACTAAAATTACTAACAGTCTTTCGAATGAGACTTAAAATCGAGGTCCCATCGTGTATGCGTGCTTTACACCTGGCATGTAAAAGAGCTTTGGAGCGGAAGAGGAAAACTGCCAATATATACGGTATACTCGTAACTTCCTCTTTTTTTCTTCTTAATTATGTTATGGTGTATATTGTAGCCGCTAGGGATATTGTGGGGATATCATGTTCAGAGTTCATTAAATAAATGAAATAAAATATATTTGCTCTTCCTTTATTATGTGTTTCTCTGTGGAATAAGTGTTCCCACAATCAGAAGATATTTATAAACCGCTTTACGGCCGTTACATATAAACTACTTATTCGTTTAAGGGACACTTAATCTTTGTCTTTTCATGCAATATGGAACGATTCGTAATTCATGAATTTGGTATTAACACTTTTACCAATTGCTTTCAGTTTTTTCGTCTAATCGTTTATTTATAATGAATACTAGTTTGGAGATTTTCCCGCGTATTTAATTATAGACGGAAATAAGTTGTGGTAAAAAACCTATGACTAATACTCTAGTAACATTAATACTACAAGCTCAGTACGAGTAGGTTATCGGTCGAAATTTTGCAAAATCGCACTGAGTCCCGTCCGTAAGGGAATTAACTAGTGTGTCAAGCCTTCTCTAAGTTATTCTTTCTGGAATTTTGTGGTAATAAACTCGCTCAAGTGTTTGAACGTATTTTTCTATTTGTTTACTCTTATTTGCAACTGTTAAGTCCTTATTCTAATCTATCCCATTAGTCATGTTTGCCCCATAGAATGTGAGAGATATATTGTTTTTGACATATATTTATGTGTGTGTGTGTGCGTGCGTGCGTGCGTGTGTGTCTGGCTGGCTGGCTGGCTGGCGGTCCGTCCGCCCGTCCGTCCGGCAAAATCATGTCAGCTTCGTATCTCTTAAACCGCTAAAAGGATTTTTAATGAAACTTGGGTCAGATGTTCACCTCAACAACACGATATGCAGAAACCAATGAACAAACCGCGCAAGGTCAAGGTCACAGCGCAAGGTCAAAGGTTCAAGTCTTGCACTTCGTGTTCGTTCCGTATCTCCTAAACCCCTAGAATAGTTTTAATGAAGCTTTGGTCAGAGGTTCATCACAACTACGCGATATGCAGAACCTGTGAACCAACCTAGCATAAACGTAGAAGTAAATACAGTATTGGTACCAAAAGTGAGATGTTTTGTTATGGTGAAGACGAACTTAACAAGAGTTGTCTATAAGACAGCCCGCTCGACTTTTATCCGTGTTTGCAAATTAAATGAAATGCAAGTATAAGTCAAAACAAGAATCTGTGTATAATCAAAATGTAAAAAGGGCCGTAAGAGCTATCTACTTTGATGTCTTGACAAGTAATGACAAGTTTACCTTAATCAGTCGGGTACCTTTGTTAGATACAGCTACATAAGCTTTTGGTAGGCTCCATTACTAAACCGTACCAGAAAAAAGCAGGCATGCTAGTTTTCATCTAGTGTACGTTGAATAAGAAAGCATGTGCATGTTTTGGTTATGTATTAACTCGGTAACCATGATTTCATACCAGTACGATTTACAATAACCAATCATTGGTTTTCCAAACATGCACAATGATTTACATTCAATGAACGTACATATACGTATTGCTATAATCTCTATGTTGAAAACATACATGCTTTACGACGCTTGAAAGGCTTTTTTAAGTGTTTAAGTCCAGTCGACCCTGGATTTCTCCTCTAAAGAACTTGTAAATCTGTAAGTAATAAGGATTTTGACTGGCTCTTCTTTGCAGATCGCCTAACAAGTAACCACCGTTTGTTACTGCGGTGCAAGGGTTTACAAATTTCGGCACAATGTGTCTCTTTTTAAATGTTTATTTTTATATTGTAATACGTATCTTGATAAGTAATAAAATCTCATGATATAACAATAATATCAAATTATTCAGTTATTTAGATTAAAAATGTATTATTCAGATCCCTCCTTCCTCAACACTTCGGTTAATGCGATAAGCACAACATAAAAGACATTTTCCAATTTGTTCCATTATACCATTAACACATAAGGTCAAACGGTCGTCTCTCTCCCTTTATACATATAATATGAAGGATTGCTTAAACTGCCTGAAATGTTTAAATTGTTCGACATATATCCACTTGATTCACTACTGTTCGAGCTGGAAATGCTTCCACGCTGTGATGTTTTGTCAAATGGGGGATTTAGAACATCTTTTGAGTAAGCCGTTGTACTGTGAGGCAAGCATTCACTTGTATTTTGATTGATCAGATCAATTTCAACATCTCCGGGAATTTCCTCAAAAGAGAACTCAGAGGTTTGTGCATCCACCTGATCCCGTTCAAAACTGTAGCCAAGGTAAACATCTGTAAACAGTGAAGATATCAATAATTTGATATAACTCCTAAGCATTTTAAATGATGAAGTATTTAAGAGGATCCTTTATTGTACGTCATGACAACAAGGCGCCTCCGAAGTGATAATGAAATAAGAGAACTTCAAAAGCAGTAAGTCCCAAACATCTAGTTTACTACTTCCAACTGTTGCAGACGATAAAGTTTAAACTCATGACAATGTACAAACAGATTGATTTTATGTAGTACAGGAAGTTTTTAGTGGATTAATTTATTCCTTACAAATAAGTGATTGTTTATATGCTGAATGGCTAACTATAAAACGGAAAACATCGTTAACTATAAACACCGACAAAAATATAAAACATTTAAACCTACCTTTACGTCGAAATAAAATATCACTGCCTCGTTCTGTCTGATCGAACCATACAGGTTTATTCTGAAAGTAAAAATAAAATATGCTTTATTGTTATATAATTTCTACATTTGTACATGTAACCGTTTGCCCCCCAAAAACAAAAATCATGTTTGACAACAAGAATTCGATTGGTTCAGAAGTACTGTTCCTTCTCTTCATGTACATGTAGTCGCGATTTCATACTACACAAATATGTAGGATAAGTGGATGATGAAAAGAAAATTAAAACCCTTCAGAAAAAAAAACACAATTTGTTGTTCGTTTTGGTTTTAGTTTGTTATTACATATACGTTGCAATGCCTACAATATGATATCTTACGCGTGTACGAGATAAGTCAACGTCTGCTTCATTCAAAATAAATAAGTTACAGCTGTGAGAGAAAATATTTTGATAAGAACTGAATGCACGTATAACAGATTTATGCTTTATTTACCTTAGTCGTGATTTCGTTGTTCGGACCAACAAAGATATAGTTTTCAAGCTTCTCGTCGCACAGGGCAGCTTCAAAATGGACCTCTCCGTCTTCGCCCTGCCAATATCGTTGACGTTTGCATATTTTTTCTGAAAATATTTAGTTATTGAAGAAAAAAATACAATTTGACGTTCAACTTAAATTCTTCACCTATTAACTTTCTTATATGGTCTTCGTTCATTTTTCGGAATGGATAATACATTGTACCATTTTATGTTTAAAGGAATATGATATACTGAAAGTCTAAACTGAAAAGTGAACACTGTAGATCATGATCAAATTGTACGTATGTACGTGCTAATAATGATCTACCCTGGTCTAAAACTTGAATTAACTTGATAAATGACTAAATAATAAATTTCGAAAATTCAACTTAAACACCTGAAACAAAGCTTTATTTCATCGGAAAAAATATATGAAGCCAGATAAGCTGATTTCTTTGAATATAATTTATGAAATTCAACTGAGTCTATTGTCTTAGAAGCTAAAACAACCATAAATACATTTAAATGGTGGACCACACTATTATTCACCTACTGAATTTTCACTCATTATCTTTCGCTCAAAAGAAATTCGATACATTGTTATATTACTTCCCTACATGTTTAATTTCGCTCGACGGCAAAGTATTCGATGACCAATAAATCAAATTGTCGTTGCCTTATTATTATTTCATTTTATTAACAGCTCTGACTTTTAACAATCGTTTTGCGTTGTAATCTACGCGGAAGTTAAAATGCTATTGAAATAATATCTATCCTTTACACAGATGCTTTGGGTCTGGACCTCACCCCATGCTCACTGCAGTATCTTTAAATACATACATCCTACAACTGCGTGTAAGCTAACTAATTACACGGATGCAATTCCTTATTCTCCTTACTTACTGATCACGTTGATGGTGACAATGTATATAAATACAAGATATGAAACAACTCGATTTCCTCTATCATATCTCAGGTATACTGTTTATGTCATTTCTAAAATTAGTACCGGGAACCCGGCTACGGTCTTTATCAATCGTGTAAAAATGGAACCAGTCGTTTTATTATGCGATAAAAATATATAAATCTGTTTTCAAATTCACCGCTATAGCATTCACACAAGACAAAATCCGCGCTGTAAACGTAATGGTACCCTGCGCACGCTATTTCATATACTGCGATGCGGGAAAACTATTTTTATAACTTCGTGTATATACTAAATCTGATTTGTGCAGATGTGACAGAAGAGTTTTTCCTCAAAATTCTTTTAATTCAACCGTATTCGATGCAGTTTGGAGTGGGATTTTATTCAGAAAATTGTTTTGCATTGGAAAACCCGGTTAGTTATTCCTTACTTACACACGTTCCGGACAACATGGGACAAGAATAGATTAGGTCGCGAGTCCACATACCACAAGCATCTGTGATCCTTTAGATTGTTATCAAGTACAAATGTAGTATATCAATAAGCCGTGTGTATGTTAAAGGGTTTGAATAGTAAACGAGTATATCTTACTTGTTCGGTCTCTTTCGGTACCCTTATAAACATCTGCAGTTACTCGTTTGTTTTGTATTTCAAGGTAAAGCTCGGTTCCTGATATTTTGTATATGTTTGTAGTCTTTATTTCAACTCTATCATTTTCTACTTTCGTGTATTCGGTGTTTTCAACCGAAGGGTGATCATCTGAAATATACAAAAAACATTTAAATATTAACATGAAAGAAGTGTTCTCTTATGACAAAATATTAAAACAAGATATTCTTGAAACCTCCCGTTTATATGCCGTACATGTAGTAATGTTCTAAAAAAGGAATTTGTTTCGGATGTTTTTTTTTCATTTTAGAAACAATGCCGCGTATTGAAAGTCAAGAAAGCTAGTTAAATGTCAAGGTTTTCATGCTTTAAAATCAAAATATATGAAGTATTGAAAGATTAAGTATGTGTCTGTTTGTGTGTACTATACTCAAAAAGGTACCGTATTTGGGACGAAGAGTGGAACCAGGAGCCAGAATTGCACTGGTTGTCATCCAAGTCCAGGTCTTTCTCAGTTTCTTTTTGTGGCATCGCCGTATCACCTGCAACAATAATTACAAATTAAAGATTTAAGTGATTAGAGTAGTGGTTAAAAAGTAACTCAATTCGTTTATGAAATATTAATTGAAAACGCTTCCATTAACCAGTTTTATAAATTACATTGGTGTATTAACATAGTTCGTGTGTTACCGTTAGATTGATTCAAATGCTTGCAAATTTAACATTTAGAAAGACATGTAATAAACGTCAAGTACTGATACACCGTAATCCAGAAAGTTAATTATATTTTACTTAATTTCTTACAGGTAACCGCGATACAAAGCCACAAAATCGGAATCTAGAGTTTATAAAATTATCCATACCAAAGCGAATCTTGTCCGGCCATCTACTTTGACATTACGCAAAAGGTTGATCACCTCATCATGTGAAAGGTCTTGTATAAACACCT
Source organism: Saxidomus gigantea (assembly GCA_032359765.1). Taxonomy (NCBI): domain Eukaryota; kingdom Metazoa; phylum Mollusca; class Bivalvia; order Venerida; family Veneridae; genus Saxidomus; species Saxidomus gigantea. Next base: position 4,467 of record JAUMHA010238817.1, on the reverse strand, counting down.
TGTCTATGAACAGAATTTCATCGCCATTTCTGAAAACATACAAATAAAAAATGACTATACTATCGGTGTGTGTAGAATTAACGTTTAACAAAGCATTTTAACTCCCTCATCTAAAGGTTCCACTCCTAAACAATATCTAACGAGCAGAATTGCAAAGTCAAAACCTTACTCGATTCTCATCTCTCCTGCAGGACCTTCCGCTTGAACATTTTGTAAGACATGTCGAGAGTATTCCCAACCATCACTCTGTCTAGCTTTATATGAAATCAAAACGGCTCCAAATTCTTCCTCGACAGCCTCGTGTTGTACCACTACAGAACTTCTCCAATCAGGTTCCTACATGAAAAAGGATTGATTGTCAGTCAAATGTTTAAAAAAAACCATTAACATCTATTATATCATGTGAAATTTTGTGAATTTTTTAGAAAAACAAAACAGGTCTTATGATTAAAAAATCAAAGCCCAATGTTTTTTTTGGGAAATAACTGATATAACACTGCTTTATATTTCTATCACGTACATCGTTATCATAATCATTTTAACATATTGTGCTCCGTTAAGTTTGGTACACAGAAATATGAAGGTCTTACATTAATTTTATATAACTGTAATATATTATACCATGTGAGTAAATACACGGGTGGTTAGATCTACCCGCGATATCAAAACGTGGCGAGAGAAAACTGTTGGGCGCACACTTCCGAGATGGTGGGAATTAGAATTGTTGATACTACCGTTTGCATGAAATGTCGAAACAAATGCCCATTATTGTAATCGCTAGAATGTAAATAAGTGGGCAACAATCTCGATTTTCATTAAACAAAGTTAAACCTTTGTATTGTTTTGGTCCCAAATCCCGTGTTTCCAAATATATACGAGATGCTATGCCAAGTCGAGCACTATTTATGAATTAACAGTAACGGACACTTTTGATGTAAATAGATAAACAGGATGTATAGTACCACCCCACCACCTTCAAGTTCCAAACACCGCGTACCCAACCCCATCACCAGAAGTGAAATATTGGCTGTTATTTCAAATTATTTACTGGTCGGATCGTTCAGTGACAAGTTGAAGTCATCCATTGCATCTCACACATTTTTGGAAACACGGGGTTTGTGACCAAATAAGGAGAGTTTGACGTTGATAACTGAAAATTGGTGTTGTCGCCTTACTTATAAACGTCCTAGACACTACAATTTCGGATGTCTAGCTCCGACAAACGGTAGTCTTAACATTTTTACTGGTTACTATAATCCCCGATTTTAGAAATTTTTACAATAAAATAACTTAAATGAAAATTTACAAAACTCATACTCCTTGTTTATTTTGTAGAACCCTACCACCTCGGAAGTGAGCATTCCACAGTTTCCTTTCACCGGGGAGAGTAAATTCCACCTGTGTTATACTGAATAAATTAACTAATTTACCCTTGTAGGTACACTTCGTCTTTGTCTTTTCACGCACCAAATACACGAAGGATATATCCGATCATCGTTCACAGGTGAACGTTTTGTAATTTCATGAGTTTGGTTTATAACATACATGTTTATATCACTTGTTTTCAACAACTGCTTAAACTTTGCGGCTGAACGATTATTTATAATGACTTCATGTGGGTTTTTCCGCGGTAAACCGATGAGCAAAAATAACTAATGGTAAACCTATGACTAAACTGGCTTACACGGCACACAAACTAAGTCAATAAGTGCGATATTTACACCTTTTCTAATGCGCGTTAAGTTTTTAAGCGTAACTGTTTTATAGATATCAAACGCAATATTGTAATTTCCTAATCCATATAAGATATCATCGCTTAAAAATACGACCACACGGGCTATTTACCTTGCTGGCAACATTTCATTGTATGGTAGTACCTTTATTATCTATTGTTCCACAATTTGCATGTCTGTTGTTTGATTATTAATTCAAAACAATTGAGCGATCTAAGTACTAGAAATTAAATTTTTCCAATTGCAGCGCAGTAGCCAGTACGGAAATTACTATAAGTAGTTTTTTATACTTCTCCAATCCACGTCGCGGAAAATTAAGGCACAGCTAGGGCCATGACGTTAGGTGGACTTAATATATTGTCTGAAAACTGTGATGGTCCGGACGAACTCGAGGAGGTGTTGCTCTATAAAGGTCATCACTAGTAAGCACTGCGGCGAGCCAGCTTGCATAAGACGCAAAAAGGGATAAAAGACATCGGCGTGAAGCCTGTGTGCTGGATGGCGGACACTCAATTGGAAGACCATTTTCTTCAGAGACTGTCTTTTTTCAACGAACGCAGAACTTATTCCAGGCAACCCTACTCAGATAACATGAAAGGACCCACCCAGCAGCCCATGTATACCAGCAGGGAATGGACAGACACATTTCTTGTCTGTGGCTAGAAACAAGGTTTTAAACCTAGATCGAATAAGCCGAGTTTCAATATCAGGTTTGAATCCAAGCTAATGCGGATTACTTTTCTCTGTCTTGGTCAAACCACTTTCCTTTCTTTTTTATCGATTTCAATCCTAGTCTAGGGAAATTTGCACGGGCAACCTCGTGAAACATGCTATTAACGGTACTACGCCAATCTGTCATTTAGAAAACCGCAGTGACTGAAGGAATATAATATTAATTAATAAGTCCTTAAAGTTACTTGAAATAAGGCTAAAAATCGATGCGCTAAATGTCTAATAAAACGCAATGAATGCACTTTAAGAGTGTGTTAACATTTTAAATTGTGAGTTAGTGACGGACAAACGGACGGACGATCACGGGGAGAACGAATAAGGAAGGTATAATGATGCAGGCAGGCAGGAAAATGAGAGGTGGTGGAGAAGAAAGAGGGGAAAGATTAAACAGTTATTTTAAAATGCTTCATTGCATGACACAGTTACAGCCCGGATACGAAAACATTTAGGGTAGATGCACAGACAGACGGACGGATGGTGCGATTGAAATATGCCACCCGTTCTTGGGCATAAACAAAACTGCATTAGTGTCAATCAAAAAGAAAGATTGACGAACGGACATACGAAGAGCTGAATGACGGGCCTTCTTTTGATAGGCTGTGACCGTGATATTGAGGGTGCGTAAATGCGTTACCAAATATGACTGAGACTTGAAAAATGGGTCCAGATGTGCATGAATTATTATTGCGCAAATATGAAAGACAAATAACAAATTTCCACCCAAGTTCGACTAGACGTTAACATTTAAAAAATGATATGTATTGGAAATAGCATGACAATGATTCCATCAAGTCTTTATCATAAAACATATTACCAAAGCAACCAGTTAATAATTCTTCACTTTCGAAAAGAGTGAAAAGTAAGGTACAGGTAATCAAAATGAGGATTTATTGAAATGACAACAAAATTGAAACAAGCACAATTGAAACAAACTTGAAGATAAATATTTTTTTATCAAAGAAGCTCCTAGAAAAATTACCGCCATATGAATGTGTAACATCGCAATAAACGACGTCAAATCATAATTTATATTGTATATAAATTCGTTTATGTTTCGCAGATAGCAGTGTACTTGATACCTGTTATGTAGGAATAGATAGCCACCAACTTACTTCCTGGTGTTTTGACATTTATATGTCAGATGCAGATTATGATGATTATTAAATTCCTGCCTAGCTTTTTTTCACACGTGACCGTGCTTCGTATTATGCAATCTTTGCTCGCAAACGCACATCATCTCAGATCTCGACCAATCGTAAGGCTCGATTAACGTGACCGCCGCAAAGGGTTCGCGTGGGTTTTAGCACATTCATAAAAGCGCCCACACAGAGAAAAGACGTACCCGGAACATTGGATTTTGATTTGTAATTTGTATCGTTTACATTTTATTCTCATTATCCGCCACAACCTCCCCCCTGGCTATCTATATCTATTCATTATGTGATCTTACAATTGTGTTATGTGGTTTTCATTGTCCAACTTTGTATTATTATTAATTTGAACTTGATCTGATAATCTTATTCTATGAAATTATTAGAATACATATTTGAAAATAAAAGGTCTGGCAAGGCCTGGCTCTGTCAGACAATATCAATCAAATTGGTATTTGTAGTTATAGTAGTTAGGTAATGTTTGCCCTTTTAATGAAAGCTCAACGGCTAGTTCTGTGCCACAAATGAACTTCGAGTGACCAAACAAACTGGCGTCAAGAAGACCTAAAATATACTGACGTTAAAATTGCTAAAAACAATCATAACTTTAAAAGTAGTGGGTAGATTCGCTTGACATTTCCATTGCATAGTCAACAGACTATACACTTTAACGAAAAAGTGTGATTTTTACTCATCTGGACCCAGTCACATTAATGAGTTCGAACTTTGACTTTGTAAAATAAATAGATACGGAAAGAAAGATATCTTAATCTGATGGCTATATTCAGAAACGTTCCTCGACTCAAACTCGAACAGATAATTACCTTTAATCGGGTAACGGTCGATGCATT
>JAUMHA010238816.1:6905-20576 GCA_032359765.1 Saxidomus gigantea | reverse complement strand
AAGTGTTTCCTATATAAGCCTATGTAAAACCGAATGACCTCCTGGGGGGTCAATTTTGACCCGGGGCTCATTACTGGAACAAACTTAGTACAGGTCTTAAGGCAAAGCCAGGTGAGCTAATAATGGTGTGAATGCATTTCTAATTTCATTCATTCACACAAACATTCTTCTGGCAAATGTCAGTGTTTATGATTGGTTTCGACCATCATATACCTTCATTTATTTTTTACACTTCCACACGTATTTTCGAAACAGTAAAAAGAACGAAGGGGCGGTACAATGTACAATTATATGTACCGTTCTTCCATATTATGTTTCAACTGCATGACAACATTCCGACTGTGATTTGAACTCCACAGTTTACATGAACGATGATAAAAGTTGGATCAAACAGCATATCATTGACATTTATTTCATTTTATTAGAAATTGTATTCTGCGTGAACTGATATTTTACTTTTATAGGTGATTGAAACAGCCTCTCTCAGCATCAAGTTTGACGAGAAATATTCAGAGTGTATCAAAAGCATCAAATATCAAAGAACGAAGAACTTGTAATGCACACATTACATGTTCAAACTGAAACACATAAAGCGACTGAAAATGTAAAGGGACATGAAAGCAAACTATCGTAATATATACAACTGCCTTATAGACCGAGGATTAATTTCACTCTCATGGTAATTGTACATTTTTTGTACGTGTTCAAAGGAAAAAATAAATAGGGACCTAACATTGCTGCTCAGTATTCAACACATAAAAAATGCAAATATAAATATCTTATTTAATTTTCATAGTCTGAATGATTGATAAAATACTTTTGTAACAGAGAAATGAAATTCATGCATCGGACAAAATATATGAGAGATGAGTTTTCTAATATCCATTTGTGACATACAAAAACACAGTCTAGCCAAGTATCTAATTGCAAACGTAATGCACAAGAGAATTATTCACCTGACTTTGACCTCAACACACACAAAAAAGATGATTTCCCACTCGCAAATGTTCCATTTTATATAAAAAAAACATTAACTTGGAAGCTTTTTCTTACAAAAACTATTTGTTCAAATGCATATAAAAAGTATAATAATTAAAAACAAATAATTTTGTTACACAATCTAAGTTAAAAACGTGGCATAACTCTGTCAAATATGACCTTGATCTACAAAAAATGGTGACATTACGACCATTTTGTCATAATCAATGCAGTTTGAACGTTTGGTGAAGAAATCTTAAGAAATAGCAAAGTTATAGCCAACGTAAAGTTTTTGTGAGAAAAACTAAGTACAAAAAGGGGCATAATTCTGTCAAATATGTCATTAAACTACCAAATGTGGCGGCTTCGCGACTTTTAAGCAATACAATTTGAAGGTTTGATAAAGAGATCTTTAGAAAAGGCAAAGTTATAGCCAAAATCTAAATGCAAAAAGATGCATAACTCGTGACCTAGAAACTTTGGCGGCATCACGACCCTTTTGTCATAAGCAATACAATTTGAAATGTTGATGAAAATATCGTAAGAAATGGTAAAGTAATAGCCAACGTTAAGTTTTAGTGACGGACCAAAGAACTGACGGATCGACTTACAAATCGATTCCTGTGTATCTCCTTTTCTCCGAGAGGGCGACACAAAAACGAATGTTAATAAAAACAAATGAATTAGATATTACTGATTTCAGTTACAGTAGATCACTAACGTCTTCTCTGTTTAAATATCACAGCACTTCAGAGACCATGATCGTCATATAATCTTAAATGCAAAATAGTTTAATATCACTTAATTCAGATTACAATAAAAGCTTATGTCATAACCGAAGTCATTTATAGTGATTTCAAGATATCTATTTGAGTCAAACCATACACTCCTATTCAATCTGAGACTTTTCACATTCATATAAGGGACTGCAATATCGTGTAATGGAAATCTATAAATGAACGAGTCATTTTAATTTGATAAATTAAGAAAAGCCCAGGAGAAATTCGATTAAGTGAAAATGACTACCCTGAAAGAAGATACAATAAAAGGTAAAAGGAAGTCTGATGCATCAAAAGTAAATTATATTTTCTCATAAACAGCGCTATTGTAATTTCTCAGCACTATCAAACAGCGGAAACGTTATATTTAGAATATTGATCCTTTATCTTATATTTGTTACTACAAATGCATTTAGCTTCTATTTTTTTAATGCTTATTTTATTTATTACGACCATGACATGTTTGTTTAAATGTTGCGTACATGTGTTCATACATTCTTGTTTTTTGTACCCATACTACTACGACCTCGTTTATTTAATTATTTTCATCAGTAACAAGTGTATCCAGCTTCTAAATATGTCTTAGGAATATTTCATCTGTTACTATCCTGAAAAAAGTTTTAAAGTCATATGATTTTTGAATATGTTATGAATAGTGAATCTATTGATGAAACGATGATAAAACTGTGTTCTATTTACTCTTAACCAATGCTGACGAATGTGCTTCTTTGATTGTCAGTTCTTCAAGTATTTTCAGAAATGTTTGCTTCTATTTTCTTTTCTGTAAACATAGACTTGATAAACATTCAACATTTTCTACGGTGTAACAATTCGATGTTGTTTATACATTATTTGAGATACCATTTATCTGCAAAACGATTAATACAACACTGGGTGATACTCAGTTTTGTTTTAAGCACACCTTTATTGCCAAAATAATTTTATGATATGCAACTGGGCTGATATATATAATCAGCTAGGACTCTATGTTCAGAAGCAGGAACATGAACAAAAGACAATGTGAATCCCAAGTCATGAAACTGCATCAATTGTTTTCTTTAACGATTTGTGTGATAAACACGCAATGCTTTTTGTGTTTCCTTCTCTGCAACATTTATCTTAAATCAAGTTTCTTACTTGAGTTGTAAAATCTAACAGGAATTACAATGAACAGGCAAAATCTCGTGTTAATCTGCAAATTGGAGAGACAATAATAAGGATTCAAGTGCAAAGTGCCTTGCAATACACAAGCTGCTTAACATGAAACATGAATATTTCATTTTCTTCAGTAAAATGCTAAGCCAGGAAGACAAGAGAATTTCAAATGGGAAGCAAGTATATTATTTTCCGACTTGTATTGTTTTGTAGTAAATTTGTGTCAAAACAGGAATCGTAGGACACATTCAGTAAAAACTTATAGCTTACTTGTTTATGATAGGGTGAAATAATTGGGTTTATTATATGTATAAATTTCACCCTAAGATGTCATTACATATAACTTTTACATAGTAACAAACGTATGACAAAATAGAAATTCTGTCAATTAACGAATATAACCGAAGTCAGTGGAATGATGCCATGGCCACAAGAAAAAGAGGGAGGGAATCTATGGCCTATTGGCTGAACTGTAGCCAGCTTTCCTCTTCTTCATTTTAACTTGGAAAGCTATGCCTCAAATATACTTTGTGGGGATCTTTATCTACTAGCTATAGTATATGTAAATAACTGCGAACATTGAGTCCTGAACAATCAGTCAAAGTCTTACAAAGCTGAATAGTGAATGTTTCAAAGGTCATGGCTTCACTCAGACACGGCAGCTAATCACTCAGCTGATTCATTAGCACCACTTCCGACAAATAACATACGATTAATTATTCATAAAGGAAAATGTCTTTCAAATCCATTATTCCATAAAAGTAATAAAAACATTTAAAATCACTCTCATATTTCGTTACTTAACTTTCTCCCTATCCTCGGATTGTATTGACAGCCTATTTTTACATGTACTGCAGACGTTGAATGTCCGAGCTTACTTTGATTTAAAGCACTTCCAATAAACAGAGATTCTTTTCTAAGGCACCATTACAGAAAAGTTTTCATTCCAGTACAAATTTCTCTATCAAAGCAATGTGTCGTATGCTTTACCCTTTCCGTTGCGTAAGTATCTCCAAATGCAAATCGTTCCAAAATTAATTCAAATAACGTATTCTCAAACGAAAGCGACCAAGTTAATCTATGAATATGAAACTACATGTAAATCTAATGTTCCTGGAAGCACTTACGGAAGATCTGGATTACTTCACTGGCATAGACAATTAAAACAATATACTCATTACCATAATTTGAAACTAAGGCAGAGCTGCAAGACAATACGTTTCGTCAGTTGTCAGAAATTTAACAATATCTTGCATAAGCGGAAAAACGTGTGCACGATATGAAATGACAATCCTTGATACTTTACTGACATTCGATGAGTATATTACAACTTACCATCTACATAACATTTTTCAACACTGACATTCTGTTAACAAGATAAATTATTTAAAGACTTAACAATTTGTTCATATGCAAACTTATTGTAAAGTATGCCTTTTCACAAGCTTTTCATTTCAGAGGAAGTAAAGATATATGAATATATACTGACAGGCAAAAGAAACACAACTTTGCAAATTGACTTTAAATTTCTTGTATCCTGTACAGAATTCGCCTGGAGCAGAGACGCAGAAATAGTAATAATATGTATTTGAATGAATTGTCACATGGTAATTACACGGTGAGAGATAGGAAATTAATCTTAATATGCACGTTTAAATAAATAAAATATAAGCTGACACTTTGGTGTAAAATATAACAACATTTACAAGTTGCGTTTATTTTGCCTTTGAATATTTATATTTATTTTAAAACAATAAGCTCCAAGCAGGAAGTTCAACGTTATTCACTACAATTGTCCCTGGTGAATTGTATAAAACGCGTAGCACAGTTAATTATGTTAATTAAATCGTTATTCCAAAGCCAGATCAAGTCATTTTTTATCTAATTCATTATACTATATTTATGCACTGAATATAGTTGAATGAAACGTCTGATGCCTACGTTTGAATATTACAATATGAACCAATATAAACTCTAAGTTATATTGTTCGCAATGGTGTTTACTCATACACTTTTTGTAAGGCATTTCAATGAATTTGTTTTAAGACTATACGCATAATATTGCTTTGTGAATGTTTAAATTCATTGTGAATGTTTAAATATTTTTCTAACTTCAGTCTAAAAGTGATTTATTGCAACATGTTGCACTAGGAGTTAGCGGGGTAACTCGTTTATCATTATAAAAAGAAGTATTGACCGGTAGGTCAGATGCTAAGCGAAGGGTTACCTTTTGCAAAAGACACACATTCATGGAAGTACATGTATATACATTTATATCTATAGAAAACACTAAGACAAAATACAGGTTGACAAATGGGATCACACCAGTGAATGCTTTAACTCCTGTATGATACAAACCACTTATTTCCGGAAAGAACGAAAACCTATCCGACATCAATGTTTTTACAAAAGAATATGCAATCCAGGAATTTATTTATCCCAAAAAGTGCACTATTTTTATTCAAAACCCACGAAATGTTATATCAATAATTGTTTATATATTCAAAGTATTTGCACGGGATCAACAGCAGAAAATGATGAACAAAACAAGAAAAAGAAAATATGGATCAATATAAACAAGGAAACTGTTCCACGAGTTCATATTAATCTTTTCCCAGTATTTTCCTATTTAAAACAAATACCTATAAATTGTTTGGCATAATAATTACCCTAAATTGAATGCATTACACGATGATTAACTAGTTTGTTATTTATCCTCTATTTAAGCTTCAAGCTTCTGTGCAAAAACATTTTCTGTCCGATGTATTTCCTAGTTGAGCCTTCATTATTTTATACACGCTTAATCTCGAGGAAAAAGTTACTGATCCCTTTAAGTAATCTGCTGGGAATTCTGCAAAATTCTTGCCTTTTTATCCGTTATAATTTTTAGTTAAGATAACTCACAATGTTAAGTAGTACTGGTGTGTTTAAGATCGATTTAGAATGGGAAGGCTATCCACTCGCAAGTTTCTTATTTTTTTTATTTTTACTTTCTTAGAAGAATGGTTTGACTTTGGTCTTAGTATCTGATACACCATCAATTATTCCTCTAACTATAAAATACCTAAACACCGAAATGTTATTGCACTTCATAGCTTGAACTCGAAACACGATATACTCACTTCAATGCTTATAGTCAATACCTCGATACAAACTAGTAAATTTATGCAAAATCATTTTGGGTCCAGTATGAATGAATCCAGATAGTGAACCAAAAAGTCTTGCAAAAGGTATGATTTATAATTTTAAGTCAATATTATAAAGCAAATCAAAACTCGAGAGTGGAGACACAAATGTTATGTTGTGTGACGCTCACCTCTGCACAATTGCTCAACCAATTATTGCACAGCATTCAGAAATATGTCGCTAATAACCAGACGGTTTTAACATTTACTTCTGAACAAAGATTAACTGTGATAGAATGTCTGAAATACCCTTACAATACATCATCAAAATAATATAATTTTAGAAGTGATATTCCAATTTGATTATTTTAAAAAGAGTTAAATGGTCTATGATCTCATTTGATATGTGTACAATTGTATGCCCGGCTTATCATATGATATTTTGTAAGACTACTGTATACAGACTATTTATGACAAAACAGATTTCTAACATTCAGACCTAAAATAATACTCTTTTATGAATCAATCCCATAGAATGAAAAGAGTAATAATACATTGACTTTTAAGTGTTAATATTAAGTTTCAGCGCATCTTCGAAACATGTTCTCTTAATTTACACAAAAACCCTCTCAAGACACTATCCATGATAAAAGAATGCGTTAATACTTGAACTCATTATTAGTGAAAAGAACTATATAAAAATCGCATAGACACTGATATCTTTTTTAAAAACAAACATCATGTAACTCATTCTGGCATTGAGCCAATGTCGTTCATATTCAATTGTTGGTCAATCCAAGTACTTTTAGAGTAGTTGCAAACCATTTTCACCAAACACGTTTTCCCTCGAATAAAGGTTTTCCTCTAATTTGTCCTGCAAGACTTTATCTCAGACAGATTTTCCCCGTTAGTACACGATCTAGATAAGGTCAGTGCAATTAATTTTCAAAATCTGAAAGTGCCAACAAACAGTCCTTCTTATATCGTTAATGCTTGTCTTTTTTGACTGAAATTCGATAACGTTAAGTGTTTAAACTTTGAGCAATGACAACACCATGTAGTAAAATTATTACCATTTGTTTCTATTGAATTATAAAAACGATTAGGATTTCTATTAAGGTTTGTTCCTTTTTGTGTGAACCTATATAAATTTGCACGGACTACAATCATGTGATTGGTTGGTTTATGCCTTTCGGTTTCACTAAGTTCGTTCTAAATAAAATAATTTTACTCGAATCCCGCTTAAAGATCAACTGTAGATTTCATTTAATTCCACTTCGAAGAAATTACATAATGGTCAATAAACTAACGCAAAAGGATCTAAAGTGATTAATTTCAGACCAGGTTTAGTCACTGTGACACATATGAATGCGAGTTGTATATGTGTTACTCTACAAATGGACTTTTGTTCTCACCTAGTTATAGAAAGAGGTGTAGTTCATCTTTCACTCCTCATTTTCTTATTAATTCATAAAAAATTCATATCTCCTGTACAAGTAGCTGAACAGCATCTAAGGACAAAAAATACATAATGATTGGCTGTGCAACGTCACTATTGGAGTATCAACAATGTTTCTCTTGACTTAACTTGACTTGGTGACCTTGTTTCTAATTCCAGGTGATCCATATTTAAACTGGATATAGAAATCATCATGACAAACACTATGACCACATTCATGACAATCGGGTGTTAACAGTTGCATCCGGAAAGTGTTAACATGGTTTTAATTTGATTTCTTCTAGTGACCTAGATATCACCTCAAGTTACATAGTTTTAAAATCATAATGACAAACATTCTGACCTATTTTCATGATAATTGTTTAATAATGTGGCGTCTATACTGTGTGACCTAGTTAATGACCTCAGATGACCCGAATTCGAACTTGACCAAGAAATCATTTGGGCAAACAGTTTCATGATTGTTTACTTAATGTGGCATCTTGAGAGTTTTAACAATGTTTTTCTTTCGATTTCTTCTAGTCACCTAGTTTTTGATCCATGATGACACAAGTTTGAAGTTTGACATAAAAATCATAATGACACACATTTCAATGACAATATTAAGAGAGTTCACAAGGCATGTGTGGACAAACTGATTACAGACAATACGAAGTTTCATTAAAAATCGATACGCGGTTGTCAAGAAAATAGCGCCGATAAAAGTCACTGGTTGCTATAGGAACTCAGGTTTTTTTCTATAACACTGTATGTAGAAAATGGACCGCTAGGGCGTGGTCAATTGAGATCCCAGGTTCATAATTTGAACAAACTTGGTAGAGGTCTACCAGACAATGTTATATACTAAGTATCGCAGGTCCAGGCCATGCGGTTTAGGAGAAGAGGATTTTAATATATAAAAAACAATGGGTTACCCGAGCAAGGCCAATATTGACACCAGAGGCAAGAATTAAACAAAGTTGGTAAAGGTCCACTAGACAATGCTACATATGAAATATCTAAGCTCCAGGCCTTGTGATTTGGAAATGATTTGTAAAGGTTTTAAAGGTCCACTAGTTGATGCCTCACACCAATATTCTAAGTTCTGGGCCTTGTGATTTTGGAGAAGAAGTTGAAAGATTTTTTTTTAATTATTAGCTCGGTGGCCATGTTGTTAAGTTAACCGGAACCATTTGAAAACATTTAAGAGAGATGAATAGCAGAATACCTCTGGCCACGTTTATCTATATATTCCATGAATTGGTGTATGAGAATAAGGCATTTGAAACACGTTTCGACGGACAACAGACATTCAACGGTCGTTAAAGCTCACTAGGGCAGATAAGTTAAAAGAGGGGTAATTTAAAGTTTTATTATTTCTTGGCTGCCTTACAGGTATAGGTCAATTGACAACACAATATAAATATCCCATGTCAAGAAGTCTTCAGACAGAAATCTGTAGACACATTTACTTTCAAAAGACAGAAGAATCAAAGAAAACGGGAGATATCAGACTGATTATTAGAAACATACACAATATTGATAGAGAAGAAGCGTGTGCCTGTAGTAGCTTGTACTTTCTACATTTTACAGCTGGTGTAACAAATTATATACAAGTTATATATTCACAGCTGCAAGCTAAATATGTAACACATTTCCCTGTTCATTAACATCATTAACAATATCCTATATGCAATTAGCTGTGCTTAATACTTTACTTTCAAGACTTTTCGTTAAGTCCTATGACATTTCTTGAAAACGTTATGTGTCAAGACAAATTGATTCTTTTAACCGAGACAGTAAAAGGTAAACGATGACTTTTAGGTTCTGTTTAAGTGCGTCAAAGAATGGTAAAATGGCCAGTTTCCAATTCCCTTCACTAATTATATAACCTTCAATTCCATTTCCTTCCGAAAGTGTCCTCTCTAGTACAGTAAACTGTTGTTTTATTTTTCGGTCTTGAACCAAAGAATCAACCTAGTTATTATCATTTTATCACCATGACAGCAATTGAAAGCTTTCTTGACAGTGTTAAGTATGTAGTAAAAGATATTAGATAGAGCCAAGTTTCTCTCTTCTAACTTGTGAAATTCCCAACGATTTGCGTGCTTCTAACTGTCTGTAATAGTTCTGTAAATAATACGTAGAGGCTATTTTGTTGTCTGCATTGTCACAATGATCATTCAATACAGTATTTAATCTGTTTCAATTTTAACATTTGCTGTGTTATTGACACTTTTTAGCGAATGTGTTTGCTCTGGCGTTAAAACGGTTCGCATCAATTCAACCCCCAAAATAATGTTGCAAATGTTAAAGACTACAAAAACAATCCTATCGCAATTCAATTACTTGTGCACTGAAATAGAAATGCCAATATCTAGCAGGATTGAAAATAAAAGTTGGAATACCGAACTCAAAAACTACGTTTGATCAGTTTAACAATGTATAAGAATTTTGATAAAATGTAAAAATGCTATTCTGTAACTCTCTTTCAGGAAATAAGTTCAACAAGTATTGTAGGTCACATTGTTGAGCTATTTACCTTTAATTTATTGTACATACTGCACATGATATGTCAACTATGACGAATCAATTTCTATTGGACTATGTGCATGCATATTGCAATTAATTTAGAGACGACGTTGGTATAACGTCAAGACATTCTCTTTTAACTTTGGTATAACGTCAATACGTGCATCCCTTTTTGAAAGAATAATATCAATTTATCGATTTCAAACTAATTGGAAATTGTTGTAGCCTCAATATTTATTGAATAAAAGTGTTGTTTAGATCGTATTTCTTCTCAAATGAAATGTGCATTTATAGTATAATGGTGTTTCGTTGATATGCAGGACTAAATGTATTTGAAAAGCTGAAAATAAAATCTATGTAATCCTATTAGTAGGACATAGTTATATGTATGAAGGAACATGAAACATACTTATGAGTTTTGCTCCTTATCTAAAATATTTGTATGTGTCATTCCAGTACCTTCTGTAGTTTTAGTAACATAATTCTGCCAAATACTTATCAAACTTACTAGAATTATTCCTTTTAGAATGTTAGTATATCAAAGACCTTCATGGCGTTTTAATCAAGTATATCTTTTAGTTTGAAAAAAAGTCCAAGAAGGGAAGAGTTTTGCAAACATTCATGCACGATTTATGGTTATCGATATTAATATATCACTTATTGGCTAAACCAAAAATATCTGTAAAAAGGCATTGGTATTATTTATGAATATAACACTAGAGTTCTTATATTTTATATACACTATAAAAAGTATAAATTTACCTAAGATTTCAGAGTAGTTGTGTCTATTTGGAAGCCCGTCTGTTTCATTTTATGCCTTACAATTGGAATAGAAATGACACAACTACAACGATATCATTTTAGCCCTAATGAATACCTACGAGTTTATTTAAATACCTGTCCATTTGCTGGTAAGGGGTACAAATAGGTCCTAAAAACTATTTTACCTTTGTTAATGAAATTATTATAATATCTAAAAGGGAAATGTTTCCTGTCATAAAATGATTATA
Organism: Saxidomus gigantea; assembly: GCA_032359765.1. Lineage (NCBI taxonomy): Eukaryota > Metazoa > Mollusca > Bivalvia > Venerida > Veneridae > Saxidomus > Saxidomus gigantea. The sequence goes on along the minus strand of JAUMHA010238816.1, from coordinate 9,559 downwards.
AAAGTAAAGTGTTTTTACCTTTATAATGTCAACTTAAATCGTTAAGCAATTCATGACTAAGGACACCTTCTTTCCAAGCAAAATTACTTCCCAAATGCTAACATTTATTGCCAGATATCAATCGGGCAGACATACGGCCATCATTCTTTTACAAGCTCACTAACCGTCTATATCAGAATGGAACCCTGTTGAAATATGTACTGATCTTAAATTGAACTGAGCGTGTTAACACATATGTTTGGAGTATCTTGTTGTCTGGAAAAATGCTTGATCCAAAATCATTATAATAAATGTTTCAGACAGTATATAACCGTTTCACACTGTATCAACAGTTCTAAACTAATGGTACAACCATAATTCGTGGGTTAGGTATCTTTCGTACTTACTTCTCAAGTTTATGTAGATGTGGTATTCGTCTATTGATAGTAGTACCTGCAACTGGCATACGTTGAAACGTAGGCTTCTCTTGACCTTCATGGACTTCAGCAACTGAATTTAATCCACCAATAGAATTTCTTCCCGTAGTTATGACATTATCCTCGCTATTTGCGTTTTCTTTACAGTTAGTTTTAGCAACACCATCTAATTTAATTTTCATTTCTTCAACTGCTTGTGTATCACTGCTTTTGTCATTTTGGTTTTCTTTGTTTTCTTTTTCCATTTTTATCAGTATGAAATAATTCCGCAATATATTTTACTCAAATGTTTTCACTTATCTTCAACAGCCCTTCAATAAAACAGCAAATTTAATTCGCCATTTATTTATAGTAAATCAAAGATGCTAGTATTGATTTTATTAACGATTCAATATTCATGTTTTCCATCAGTTCAATAAATACTTCCAATAATGAGACAATAAATCGCATGACATGTTTTATGGCATTTTATGTTCAGACTGCAACTGCAAAATACACTTCTACATAGATATGAGGAAATTTTCCAATAACTTTCACATTAATCTCAGTTCCTGCTGAAGACTGTATCATCCCCGGACATTGCCTCCAAGAAGCACAGTAGCGACAAATTTCCACGACAGCCACGAGAGGAAGCTATCGTTATTGAATTGTTATTGGAAAAAAAAGCCGAAAACTATTCTCATATCTGTTTGATCATTTGTCAAGACATGCCGATCTAAACATTTAAACAATTGTTTTGACAGGTCATTAAGCTTAATAAACTGTTCTCTGTCCTGGTTATTATCTCTGTAAGCTCATCACTGAGGCCTTAAGTAGTTGTTAATGGACAGCCGGGTTATATTTAATCATTGTTGCATTTCTGATTAATTTGGCGAGGCTTGTATTTATTATCAGATGCACTAATGAAAGGCTTCAGCGCTTTAAAACGGTTTGTATAGACATTATCATTAGCAAATAAATTGGAAGTTACAAAAGTAGGTCATATTTAGGTGCGGATTTCAATTAATGATACCACTGAATTGTCAGCCCCTAAAGTTCCCGAGGGTTCCTTATCACTTAGCATCATATCGATGAGTATTTTTTAAAGATAAGTCTGTATCATTTTTATAGCATGAAAACATACAGTGAATTTGCGATATGCTAATCGTTCCTTCAAATCGTCGAAAGCAACATTTATACATTTGCTTCAATCTTAACAAGCCATATAATATGTACAACTCCCAATTGTTAAAGATAACATCCGCATATAGCATGCTAGAATTTCACAATTACCATAAACCTGCAATGCAGTAGGTGTCTGTAACGATTTGATTACTTGTAAAAAAGGCATTTTACAGAAATAAGCCTTTAGAAAATTCCTCCTTTGTGATTTGTATTTTATAATCTGATGCATTCAGAATATTGCGGAGCCAAGCATAGAAACTGGGATAACTACTCTTGATATTGACAATTTGGGACGGGTGGTTAAAGGTGGGGATATAAAACATGTACCGATAAATAAGTATTTTAGATGAAATATATCCTGTTATCAGAAATTATATGCTTACTTTGACTTCAGCTCTAATTCGTTCTCACGATCGGTACGAGGGACAATATATCTTAAGGCCGAAACCAAGTTGGTAGAGACCAAAATTTATGTAACATTTGATGCTTTAACTATTGGACCATGCACAACTAGATACGGCACTTATTACTTCTGTGAAATATAATTAAATTCTGACCAGGGATTTTGGAGATTTAGCGTTCACAAAATTTACTATCTGGTGCCCCTTTGGCCTTGGCCTTTGACTTATTGACCCAAAACATAAACCATGCACAACTAGGCATAGAACTTAAATTAGGACCAGGGGTTTTCGAGATTTAGCTGTAGCATTGATCTTTGACCTAGTGGCCCGAAACATGGACCATGCACAATTAGACATATCACTTCTGTGAAGGTTATGAAAATTAAATGGACGGACGGTCGGACGGACGGTCGGACGGACAGATTGACAGACTGGACAAGCTGAATTCAGTTTAACCCTAAACATTCTTTAGACTAACGCACGGTGACTAAGCAACAAACAGTGCTACATGTTTAATACAATAACAACATTTTTCACAGGCAGTTGTTTTACTTTAGTTTCACAGTAAAAAAAATAGCAAATACATATACTTTCTTCAAAAATGCAGCTTCTCATAAACTACATATATGCTTAATAATATTTTCAAACATGACAGGATTTTCATCTCTAGGTA
>JAUMHA010238594.1:0-15477 GCA_032359765.1 Saxidomus gigantea | reverse complement strand
ACTAAATTAATGAAAGTTGCTTGTATTGTACAACATGAAAATATGCATTTTAATAAATAAAATTAATAACTGTTAGAAAAAATAGAAACCATTTATCACAAATGCACAATATGGTGTAAAATACTATTGCTGTACTTTCAGTTTTATTACTGTTACCAGGTAACTGTCTCCATGGTAACGAAATACGAAAGTTTTTCCATGGAAAATGTTTACGATAACGAAATTGCGACATATCTTTATCATGTGCATGTCCACTTTCAGGCTAACATTTTTTTAAACAAATAAATAGTATAGGTATAACATATCTCTATATATTATAGTGAAATACTATTGGCAAGTCAAATTATAATAGTTTGCTTCCATTGTACAACATAAAAATGATTATTTCCATGGTAATAAATATGTATTATAATGAAAAATATTAATTACTGTTAGATAAAACTAGAAACTATTTATCATAACGTGCAATATGCAAATTACCATTGCAGTACTTTCAGCACGGTGGATGCTACCAGGTTATGGTCTCCATGACAACGGAATATATACTGCTAAACAAAATGTATACACAAAAGAAACTAGCAAAACTTTTTCCAGTGCATGGGTCATGACATTCAGTCTAACAACTGTGAATTTCGTGTTTGATCAAATAAATAAAATTGCTAATTCAGATCTCTACATATCTCTATATATTATAGTGACAGAATATTGGCAGATCAATAAAAGTTTGTTTCTATTGTACAACATAAAATGTTTATTTCCATAGTAACATATATGCGTTTAAATGAAAATATCAAAACTATCAAAAATAGTAATTATTTCACACATGTCCACTATGGTGTAAAATACTACAGATCGGTAGTTTCAGAGAAGATTTTCAAAGCTTTTCCTTTTGGTTGTCATAGCAACCAGAGTTCTGCATGGAATCAGAATTCTTTAAGCAATTTCGATAGAGAATCCTTGCCAGGTTTCATTTACATTGGTCAATGTTTTTCAGAGAAAATGTCGTTTGCAGCAATTTGGATAGAGAATCCCTGCCAAGTTTCATTACCATTGGTCAAGGTTTTTCAGAGAAAATGTCGTTTGAAGTAGTTTCGAAAGAGAATCCCTGCCAAATTGCATTAGCATTGATAAAAGAAATGTCGTTTGAAGCAATTGTTGAAGAAGGGCGAAGTTGAACGATGACGAAGAACATCAAGCGGTCACAAGAGCTTACCCTGGGACTATGCAAGGTGAGCTAAAATATCCTACAATCGATTATTACATCTGCATAATGGTAACGACCTTTAGAAACTACCCCATCTTTATCGCTATCCATCGTCACATCAGTCACTGCGTGTACATCTCATATAGGAAGTGATATTTTTTTTAACTGTTACCCGAGTACCTACGGTGTCCATTACAGTCACTGTTATTTCGCGCCCAGGACGCGTTGATTTCTAAAAGACTATCAGCAAATACACACTACAATGTAATCTGAGGAATACGATAACAAAATACGACCATAAAAAAGAACACGATATCATGAAGCTGGAGTATTCCCGGTATCTATTTCGGGTGCTATTTGTAGAAAACAAGCTACTCCCTTTCAAGCTTTTAGCACAGATTTTGTTTCGTTTTAGTATTATTTTCATTCCAGTTTTGTTCCATTTCCAGATAACCTTTTTTCCGTTCCAATTTTGTTCCGTCCCCTAACCTGCTGGTCTCTAAATATTGACTGACGGCGGAAATATTTGTTCTGTGCTACTTAACTCTGGCTTCCTGTTTTTACAACATATATCGGATTTACATCCCTTATCATATTCTAGTTAAATTACGTTGTTTATACAAACGCTAAAAGGAACTCAGAGTGATCAACTCAGAAGACCAAATGATTCCATCGAGGCCTGCACTTGCCGCAAAGAATACAAAAAGTAATAATGATAAAGCCCCACTATTTCTTGAGAAATTATTCCTGTATTTGAAGATGTTTACGTAGTATTCACAACTGAACTGTTTGAACTGTTTCAAAATGGAGCCGCCATGGCGCAATGGTAGCGTGTTCGCCTCAGGATCGAAGGGCCTCGAACCCTGGAGGGCCTAGGTTTCGATCTCTACCATCGCCATGTCGGTAGTGTTCTTAGGTAAGACTCTATTTCCACATTGCCTCTCTCTCTCTTCGGGGTTGATTCCATCTGGAATTAGTCTCGAGAGAGATTCATATAAGTTGTAAGAACTTGTTTCGCAATCGAGAATACCGGTATATAAATAAGTGTAAAATAAAATAACTGTTTCATATATGGCTTACAGTTTTGAATTTTATGTATTTATAAGAAATTGCGATTGGGCTGGGCTGTAACTTTGTCATGTATTGAAGGATTAAAAAAAACTTGCACAAAAGTTCAGCGCACTCAGACGACGTGTCATGTGCAATACCCATGTCCCTACCTCAAAGGTCTTGGTCACACTTAGAGTTTGAAAGTAACGGAATCCTGTTAATATACACACATTTGTGTCCGGACTGTATTTGTCATGTATTGAAGAATTTTAAAATTACTTGGCACATAATTTAAGCACACCAAGACGACGAGTTGCGTGCAAGAACCACGTTTCTACTTCAAAGGGCAAGGTCACTCTTAGAGTTTAAAGGTAATTGAATACTTTATGTACGGTAACTCTGTCATGCATGGAAGGATTTTAAAATTACATGGCACAAATGTTGAGCACATGGAGAGAACAAAGACTGAGACACCTCTTTCGGGGGCATTCGTTACTAATGAGGGGCAGCTCTTGTTTTTTTTGTTGTTTTTTTTTCAACCGAAGCTAAAAATAGGCTATGTTCACACATAGTATTTGATTTGAACTTTTGCAGTCATGACACTGCAAAATTGCTTTGTATAAATAATTGAATGCTTATTGCAGCACACAAATAATTACGGAAATAATCATAATTTGCACCCGAGAGAACTAATAGTGACACTCGATGTTCGATTTTGAAAATACATGTACGGAATTTGCAAACAAAGATTACCATTTTGAATACATTTAGTATTTTCTGAATAACCCCCAGTAACGCAAATGCACATATATTGGTATTGTCATGAATCATTTACAAAAAATGACGCATTCTCAGGACCAATACATTGTATTTTTCATATTTCATGGGTTTATGAGTTTATGAAGTGTTCATAACATAAAAAAAAACCTTTTTAACTTTGATATTGTTGCAAAAATGCGATAACACACGGTATTAGGTTTTTGCTATAACAGGATTCTGTGTTGTTCAAAAAGATTAGATATGTGCATGGCTCGAGCCGAATCATGGCTCGATTAATCAATCGGAAAGCGATATCAGGATGTACACGACAAAACCCTTATACATGTAACTCATAATGTTGATGTTTTTGCTTTAAAAATCTCGATTTATTGTTCTCCAAAACACAGCAAAAGATTGCCAATATTGTACTCCAGTTTTCTTAAAGACACCACATAAGAAAGCTATTGAATTAAAAACTATAGTTGCGTTTGTAATCTTGAGTGTCACCTCAAAACATCTTATACAGTTTTCATTTCAAGAAGACAAATACAATGTGCTAATCCATTCAAAAGTGTAATAAACAGAAAGACATATGAGAGGAGAAACTTCCCCCAATGAATGCCCTCAATAGACATGAATTATCAATCTTATTTATGGTAGATAAACAGTATGTCAAGTGTTGTTTGTAAAGAAAACCAAGTTATGAGAAACTTAACTTATTGAGGAACGGAACATAACAAAATTAGAACTTATGTAGAAAATCATTATGTTTAGTTTACACAAGCGGGGTGCGGCGGAAGAATCTAGCTTACAATATCATTTTTGAAAACCTAGTAACCATTTTAATATGATTAACATTATCAATGTCTCACTTATTCAATATATACTTCACAGGTCATTCAGCTGAATTTTCTTCAAAGTATGTAAGAGAATAATAAGAAATATTGTATGATATACATCAGCATTTCTTCTTGGGATTTGACACCATTCGGCAACAAATCAGAATATCCAAAAGGAGTTTGAGGTTGGTGGCATCTTTTATGAAGTTATTTTAAGAAGTTATATTACAGTATTCACGATACTTATTTCAACATAAGTGGGTTGGGCTGCTGTCCAAAATTCAATGAATATGAATAAACGGTGCGGTGGTGTAGAGGTTAATGTGTCTTCCGCTCATACCGGAGGTTGCAGGTTCGAGCCCCTAGAGGGTCACGCCCGTACTACCCAAAATGACACCAGTACTGGCTTTTCAAGACAGCGGACTCGAGAATGAGCTAAAATACATTAGTATTAACTAATAAAATCCAAGAAAGGACTACGAAGCATAATACTTCTGTTTTATAGAGAGCAAGTAGTTGGGCTAACTACATGTGCATGTTTTATTTTGTCCTCATCATTTTCGATATCAGATCGTTTTCATATGTATAAATTTCACTAATATCAACGTGTTAATGGCAATGCATTTACATCATTTAGCAATTATTTTGTCATTAATCATGACTCTCAGCACTACTGAAGATATGTCGTTTATCATCTCGTCTGGAAATATTTGAAACTTCAACATTACTAAATCATTATTTTTTATGCACGTAGCGAGGCTCAAACCAATAAATGCAAAGCAAATACATGTAATACAGAAATTATCAAAACAAAATATCAGCAATTCGGATATGAACTTTAATTATTTACGGATACTTATAAAGGCACTCCCTACATGTAGCAGATTATATTCTCCAAACAGAAATTATGTGTTCAATGAATGTAAAATGATAAATAAATACATTTTTTAAAGAACACTTAATATATCGAAAAATGATTCGTTCAGCATATATTATATTTTAAACTTAATAATGATACGTAAAACACTCTATTATTTATGATTTTAAGTTATTTACGTCGACGTCAGTTGTAGGGAGTGTCTCTTTAACGGGCACCATAATAAATCATGTCTAAAACATTGCAAGTATGTAACAATTACTAAACAACATTGGGTAATTTTCTTATTGTTTAAAAAAACACTTTATGTACATCACTCATACGTTGCAATTCAACGTATTTTATTTTGTAAATGAAAACCAATCGATGAAACACGTGACTTTATTGTTCACCACTAAAAGAATACGTAGGATGAAATGTACGAAAGTTCTATGGTTATTTTTAAACAACAGTGACATGATTTCAAGATACTCTGTTGCATGCATGTAATACAAGCTTTTTATCCTGATATGATTTCGAAGAGGCGAAACAGCGTTCCCGTGACTTATATAAATGGAACATATGAATAAATGATAGGAAACAACTGACTGGGTTTAGCTGAGTAGAAGCTCGTTTTTCTAGTAAATATTGAAATACAAAATAACATTTAATTACAATTGCATTGCATATTAGTCATAAAAAATGGTATTGAATTTCATAGATGTTTTTCTCATTTGAATGTGCCTCACGGAGGTACGAGCATACGATATATGACGCCGGTCTTTCCTTCCGCTAATCTGACATAAAATGTCCTGAGCACAACTCACAACCCACGGCTCCTCCATATATGAATTAATTCCCTTGATCATGTGAAATTATTTTGTTCGGAACATTGCTGGAAAAACCGATCAAATGATTTATTTGATATTTCATACAATGGAAGACGTAGATTTAATAAAACATAACTTTCTATGGGCTGTTTAAGGTATCTCCCTTTCCTACTTTTGTCCCCTCACAAAAATCCCTGTTAAACGTTAGACATTTTGAAAAAGATAATGGAGTAAGTATGTCTCAGTAGGAGACGTCGAAGCTTTCCTTTTCCATTCCAGACTACAATTCTCAAACTTGAGACACTAATGTGCTGCCAAGCGAGGTGCCAAAACACTTGTATGCCGTCTTTATATTAATCCGCGTTTAATGGCAGTTGTTTGCACACTGGTTTACTCCTCAATATTTGCCTAGACAAAACTTTCCGCTCCGCGTAAATGATATTATATGGAACTTCACATCAAGAATTATTTTGTTGAGGTTCGGTATGGAATTAAATGTATAGGCCTGAACTATGTACACCAGATTCACATATATATGTTTGTGTCGAAACAATTTTCCCTGTACGGGAACACATACTGATACTCTTCATTCTGTTTGGAATTAAATTGAATCCATCTTTTTTCGTCTGATGGTTGTAAGTAGACATTTGTTTAGTGTTATTTTTACATCTAATGGAATACATTGAATTAAATGTTTCATTGTGCGTTTCATATATTTTCTGTTGTCCAAATTCCACACAATACTGAATTTTGATAAAGGAACATTGATAGAGTTTCAAAATTTAAAAACTTCAACATATAAATAACACATGGCTTGATTCGGACTAATGCGAGACTAACTTACCGACATTCTTAAATGATTGTACAAAGGTCAGTTTAAGAGCCACACATATCAGTTATTAGGCCGCTTATCTGCAAAAGTATTTAATTTTGAATTCAATGCATTAACGCTTATGCTGCAGTCTACTGCTTGATTTGTTCCCATGTTAAACAATTTTCTTGTAAGATTTAAATTAATATAATTATATTCCGTCCAACGCTATAGATTACATGACTGAGTGAACATTTCATTTGAAATAGTTATAGAAAGTTAATATTCTTTTAAACATTTTTTCGGGATTGGAATGTTGTTTTGAGTCACGTGATTATGACGATCTGTCCGCTTATAATTGTTACAAAGATGTTTTTTTTATTTCAAAACAGACCGGATACTGTTTCTGAAAACATGGTTACCCAGAATATCAAAAGAAACAACAAAACGTCTGCAAAGTTGTATTGTTAGAAAAGCCTACGCAATTTTTTTTTGATGTCAAGAAAACTAGACATTACGCTGCGTAGACAAAATCTAAATGTATGCTACACGGGCTGGAAATATAAATGATCCAACAAAGCCCGTTGAAAAACCTAAAATGAAGCTGAGACTTCGAGACTTCCGTCATATAAAAAGGTAATTGTATTGCCATGACATAATCGAGGTCACCATTATTTATAAAAGCTGCAGTTATTGGAGAAAACTTCGTTCAGACGTTTCAAAGTCGATATTGCTACTGATGCTAAATCATTTTGATAGTGTAGAAAATCCCAAAACTATTACAAAAACAGCTTCTCATTGCACTTGGCATGATAGACTAAATATGAATTGTGTATCACAGTCACGTAACAAGAATAGTATTGATGCAAAGCATCAAAGACGCTGCAAAGCAAAATAACATCAGTTACTACATAAATGGTATGGCGGTAGAATTTGCTTAATGAAAACACGTCCCCCCCACCCACTGTATTTCAACATATCTGGCGGCAGTAGGCCTAAAGTATTTATTCAAATAATTACTATATCTTTATATAGGAAACAATTCACAAACTGTAACCCCTTTACTTTTTGTTCGGAAAAACAACTCACTTCATTAATGGTGTACTCTGTAAAGTTTCAGTAACAGCACATTTTGTCTATAAATCAACCAACTGCTGGACTGCCCAAAGTATTTGATGTATATGATTAAAACATTAAAAAAAGTTTTAACAAAAAAGGTAAAGGGGATTAAAATCAAATTAAAGTGCGAATTGTGTGAATATTTTGTGAAAATGGTGAACTTTTACCGTCTAGATTTTCAAATAACCAGATCTGAAATCAACCAGTACCGTATTGGTTTTACATTGTCATTACCCTTGTTAGTCTGCTTTGAATTAAGATTTTTGTGGATATTTGCAATTAGCATTAAAAAGGTGGTTTAAATGTTGAATTAAACAAAAAAATGTGTTTGAATGGAATTTGACACCACTCGTAAAAGTAGACGGTTACCAACTTATCCACTACACCACGGGGACTAACTGAAAGGGTGAGGGAAAGAATAAACTGATGTTGTATTGTATATAAGGCGTAAGCCGTTTTCGTAAAACTATTTAAATTAGCGTGCATGTTCTCTTTCCAAACTGTATTATGCGTTACGCAATTGTTGATATTGGTTTTAAAAAAGCAGAGCTTTTTTAGGTAAGAATTCAACTTCAAAGACATCTTTATTAGAAACAAACAGAAATTATTGCTCTTCCACATCAAATCAGCTATAAGCATTCCATATGTATGTGATTCATATTGTATGTGATTTACAAGGTATATTGGACTTTGTTTAAATATAACGATGTGTGCAACATAAAACTTGAATATCGGCCCATTGATCAATAGCATTTTGTTTTTAAAATAAAACACATTTTTCAGTATGGTATAGTGTGAGTTGTTGCAGCAATTCAGAAAGATGGTTCTATAACTGTACAGTATGTAATGTGTGAAGAGAGTACAGCTGTAGAAATAAAAGAAAAGAAGCCTTTTATGTCAAAATTGTTGTTGTAGGAAAAAAACCTCCTTTAAATTTTAACTTTTATTCACGTGCTACTCATAAAATTCTAAATATGTAAGTGTAATAACAAATGTATTGCTTGTGCTCAGATCACTACCATAGAGCAGACAAATTCATATTCATATGTATTGTTCCTGTACTGCACTGTTTTCTATTATCTGTTTCCTTATGACTATATCGAAGCAATTCTGATATCTAAATGTTGTATGTCTCCTGGTCATTCTGATAAATATTTATTGAACTAGAATCAGACTTAATTTACCGAAAGAAATGGATTTTTCATCATTTAGTCAGGATTTTGTCTATCAGCAAGAAAGCAAACAGACAATCTGGCAACACTTTACACTGGCAATACTTTGTGTAAAGTGTTCGCGCTAAAAGCTGCCTCTATGTGTCTCTGCTGATCAGATTCCCGCCAAATTTTCTCATTTTTATTAACATAAGCATAGACATACACATAATTTGTCTGTAAGTCAGTCATAATTTTGTCATTAGCACAACTAACGAAATTTAAAAAAGGGTTGATATTTCACAAATTGATAGAGGCTTATTGTACTTTTTATTTAATCTTTTCATTTTGTTTAAAAAATGCAATCATCTTGTTTAAAAGTAATTCTGTAATATCACGCAAAAGAGTTGAAACTTGCTAGAATTTATCAACTGGGTTAGTCATCAGAACAAGTAGCTACATGCATTAGTGGTACCATTGCTCCTTAAATAAGTTATAGAGCAAAAATGCAATTGAATAATTCTTAAATTACCCTCATAACGTTCATTTGTGAGTTTATTGTAATTTACATATACCTTATGGTAGACTGCAAAGTTATACTAAGCCAGAGAGTAGGGGACATGGTGCAGTCTTATTTGGTAAAATGAAACTTAATACTCTTAAGTGAGTACGAGAATTAGAAATGTAAACATCTAGACCCCATTGCTTTCGTGTCTCGTTAACTTCAACCAACGAATACTTGAAGCACAAGTGTACGTTTTAAAGAGGTGCCAAAACACTTATATCCCACTTTATATTATTCTGAGTTTTACAACAGCTGTGTGAAATCAAGTTTACTTAATATCTGCTCAGACAAAACTTTCACATTGATAAATTTTATTGATGTGAAATATGTTGTTTCTCGATATGAAATTAAATGTATGGGCATGCTATATGACGCATATTCGTTTATATTCCCTACATAGGACAAATATATGTATTCTACATTCTGTTTGGAATTAAATTGTCATCCTATGATTGTAAGTAGACATTTTGTTGTTTTATTGTTTGAAATAAAATATATGATTTCATGATAAAATAAGTTTTTAATATTGATTTCATATCTCGACTAGGAAATTTCTGTTTTCTACACTCTAAACTTTAGGAAAACTGTGTATGCTATGAAAAACATCCTTTAGAGTTTCATTTCCATTTACGTTCAACTTACCTTCACGTTAGAACATGGAACTTGCGCATGATATGTAATATCCCTGCGCTCAACAACTGTGCCATGTAATTTTAATTTTTGTCCATGCATGATACCATTCTGTTATCTTTAAACTCGAAGTGTGACTTTGACCTTTAAGGTTGTTTCATAGGTTATGTACACAACATAGCGTCTTGATGTGCTGAACATTAGGGCCATATGATTTAAAAATGCCTTCACGCATGACAAAGTTAAAGACGGGACACGAACAACTTGAATGCCAGACACACGGACGGATTGACGAACGGACTGACAGACGATGCGATTTTAATATGCCCACCATAAGGGACATAACAGTTACTGTAAGTGTTATCACAATTGTATTTCTTGTCTGTTTAGTTTCGGTCGAACGAAAACAAACTGGAAATTGTGGTAAGGTTATTACAACGGCAGATCAATTTGAAAGAAGATGATAAAAGAGACATTATATTGTCCCTGTTTTTGTTTTTTAACATCTATTTCCTTATAATAAGTATATATGTATATAGATCTAGTTAAGATATCTGTATACTGTTCTTATGTCTCCTGATTGTACTGATACAATATTTCGTTTACTATAAACAAACAAAATAATCAGTGACAAATGTTTTAGGTGCCTGAAATGCATGCAAAATGAACCCAGATAAGTCAAAATTTCGAAAGAATCTGGTATTCTTTCTCTTAAAACGAGTCTTGCAATCTGTTCTCCTGTGTCTATATTGTCTTCTTAGAACAGACCTCTTTCATGTGGAAACTGCACCCTGGCTGCTTGGAAATATATCCCAGTGTTGAATAATTGATTTAGCTTCAAGCATTTCAGAATTTTAAAACACATTCACAATTGTACATGATTGTAAGTTCAACCTAAATGCTTTGGTTTGACTCAAACAAGAAATAGTACGATCATTTCAGTGACCATTTCTTTATATCCAGTTTTGGTCATGCAAGATAAATATATTTTAGGTTGATGTTAATTTTGTAGAGAAACTGTTAAAATCGACGGAAGAATAAATGAAGACAGCACATGTAAATGATGTTTTCCTGTTTAAAAGGCATCTCATCTTTTACTGTCTTAACACATTCACTTCTTACTGAATCACACCCATTATTGTAATAAAAGTGATTGAATCCAGTAACTGAAAAGAATGTAAGTTAGCATTTAGTTCAACCATTTGTAACCATTTTTATCTCTTCTGATATTTTATCTGCTTCAATGTGTGCAGCTAAATCAAAATTCAAATTCTTTAAGGCATCACATGTCGGAAAGCTATTGATATTCCAGACAGTTGCTATATCTTGTATTTAGATAAATACTTTCGGCTCAAATGAAATTAAGTAATTTGTCTGTGTATTTTTCCAAAAAAAAACACAGTTTTCTGATCGATTGATGAAATCGAAAGACATGAGTTGGAGAGAATAAGTAATTCTGATTCACATTTTCTACATGAATTGCCCCTAAGAGACTTAACTAGACCTTTTAAAAATGTATTTTGGAAAATGGACATGATTCTTTTAAGCGAGACACATATTGGATTTGGAATATTTTAACGCTAGAGGAATAACTGTGATCATTGGTGTCTTTATCAAAATATGACCAGCTTGCATCATATGCCTTAATTGCTAAAAAGGAAGGACAGAAGCAAATAGCAGTTGAAAAAAACATTCCTAAATAATGTTTCACTAAAAATAAAGAAAGTCAAAAACCGACACGACATTCCTAAATTAAATCTTTAAAACAGCAAATGGAAATGGAGGCCAACTAGTAAAACACACAAAAGAGAGTGTCGCCATTGATTCTGTTTTAAATTTAAAAAGAACTGTGAACATATAATATATTTGTTTCGGAATAGATCTACTACTCTTACGAAAACAATTCACCTTTATAACTATTTAGATTTTTCTCTCTCTTGTCTGTCTACAAGTAAGGACTTTGGATGACAGTTGTCGTGAAAATTACATCTCAAAGATTCTTAAATGTTCACATAAATGTAACCGCCTAAGTGCGGGGTTGTCTTTCATATTTGATTATACACGTGAATGTTTAATATTTCATGTAAAATGAAACAAAATACTCGATAATCTTTGTTTCCAACTATTTGAGTGAACTTTTAAATATAAGTATACCCAATCCTGCTGCGACCATCATCTCTCATTTACAAAACCATTATTATAGTGAATGTTTACGCCTCCATATTAACTGCTTTTGCTTACTGAAATAAATCGAAAGTACGAGTGTAGACAATCAAACTGCCTTTTGATGAGCTAATGGTAAACCCACGTAAGCTTACCTCTTTGTAAACATGAGCCTTTGAACAATTTAGAAAAAAAACTTGATAACGGTCTTGTTAAAATATCAGGAACATCAGTCTTTTACAGGTTTGACACGGACAAATAACATGATCCTGTTGACCTATATTTGAATTATAGCCGTACCGATTCTTTTACTGCCGATCTTGGAAACTTCTACCAGCATGTCACCGACGTAAACTACTCTCTTTTTACGTTTAATACCTTTTAAAACCTAATACCTAATTGAGTACTAAGTTCTATCAAACATATGAAAAATATTGTTTATCAATACCCAAGGTCAGGATAAATCTTATGTTTATTTCTGACCTTCTCCGAATTAATTAATTTTCAGTTAAATTGTGTTTGTATTTTTGATGTGGACCACTGTTTGCTGCATGTCTTGTATTATGTATTGTGTCTGTCATTACGGGCTTTTTAGCCTATATGGATGCAATAAAATGTCCTAATAACTTAGGACATGAAAGTTGTACACGAAGATGTGCCAACACACTTATTTCCCATTTTACCACTTTTCTATTCTCAGCTTTATTGCAGCTTTACTCAATATTTGTAAAGACAAAAGTGTCCCCGTAAATGATAATACATGAAATTTTACAATCGTCGGGAAGTATGTGGTGGCTCGGTATGGAATTAAATTTATTTGTATGCTATGTACTACATAATCATGTGTTTTGTGTGGAACGAATTTTCGCTAAACGGGACAAATACATGAACTTTACATTCTGGTTGGAATTCAGTTGACGTATGATGGCTGTAAGTAGACATTTTGTTAATATTGCTGTTGTTCATATGTCTGAAGGAAGACTGAAATGATATGTGTTATAATATTTCGTTTATTGATTCATTTTTTGACTTGCAAGTGAGCATCGAATCGTGGTGGATAACGTACGAAAGCGCACCGAATAATACATATTAGAAATACATATTACTCCATCAACTTACCTATTTCATTTGACTTGCCATGTTGAAAGACTGGTTCCCCTAAAACGAGGTTACTTTGGTTGGTTGAAAAATAAAATAGGAAGTTTGCATTGAATTTTAAAATAATTGTTTTATTGCTAGATATTTACTTTGCAAAATTATTTCTCTTGAATTTTACGTGTTATTGTTTATTACAACAAAAGACGACTAGAAAGTACTTGACGTACCAGCTGTAGTTTGCTAACGGGGTCCTCTAGCGCATCCTATATAGGCAATTTGCCTTCCTTTGTAAAATGGATTGACACGTAAGGCGAAATTGGTTTTAAATTCAGTCGTTAAAATCTCTCAAATTGATTAAAGCTACAAAATATAGCTGACAGTAAATTTAACTTGAAATAAAGGTAGAAAGTAGTTATTTCCCTTTGTCCGGCGTCGGTATTGTTATTTATAATACATGTTTCAATCTCGCAGCCATTGCCTTCTTGTATTAGTGAATACACCCCATGCTTTAAAATCATTTATTGAATTATTTTTCAAATTAGTAGTTGTATAGCTTTAGGGACAGAGACTATCAAGGAACAAAGTCATTTCTAATTATTTCATGCGTAAACAATGAGCAGTATGCTAGTGTGAAACCACTCTTAGCGAAACCCACAACATACTTCAACAAGTATGTCTTGGTTCATCGCAGATAGAATACTTCGTACAATACACAATATATCCAACTTTTATAACAGAAGCTTGGGAGTCCTAGGACTGACTTCAGCTCATGTCTTGTTTCGAAAATCTATTCACGTCTTTTATTCCATTTAACAAGTTTTTGAGGGAACTCCAACACTGCCTGCTTAGATATAAAGTACAGCGGACTGCATAATCCATTTATCTTTTGCGTATCGAAAAAAATAAGTTTCTGTTACATTTCAAATATTGCAGAACGAATAAGTTGTGACATATCCTGAAATAATGAATAGTAGAAAAATGTATAGCCCATATCATTTGGCTATTGGCGTCTTCCCTTCTAAATTCATAACTGAAATACTCCAATTTATAAATAGATATATGAAATCAAGGTCACCGACATTTATCGGAAAGAACTGCGGCCTTAACATATATTTTAGAGTCGATAGACTCATGGTGAACAGATGTCGGTTGTTTATTAGTATGACTATATTGACTGTGTATTTTGTTGAAATAATTATTGGGTTTTCCTGAGAAAGATCAGATACCCTGGATCCTACTGGTATCTAAATTCTTTCATATACACTTATCACATTAGAATGCATATCTGGTTTTGCAGGTCTATTTTTTCCATCAACGTCAAATTTAACGTGAAAAATAAGTGCTCCATCCAAAATCGGTACTGTGAATGAAGCATTCAAATGTACCAACAAAATGTAGTTCCATCATAAATAGCGTGTTTTACGATGCAACCTGCATATGCATGATATGACATGATGAGCGATGGACCGATCTGACTTTGTTGGGGCACGTAAAATTACATGTTCAAATGTTATGTTCCATTTTTTTGGAATACCATTTGTTCATTTAAGTCATGTGTTTGCTCAAAACGATTATATGATATGTTAACATGAACTGAAAATGCCATTGTAGTGTTCAAAGTGTTTTCTAAGTCTTAGAAACTGATTCCAATATATCGTTTTTACCATGGTTGAGCTAAAAATATCATTTCTGATAATTCATTGTTAGAATCAATCCCTGAATCAATGTCTTGATGATTTAGTTTCCATCGAACGAAAACAAATAGGACATGCGTTTTCATTATAGTCAGAACAGGCAGATTCATTAAAAGAAGATGATAAAGAAGACATTGTACGTGTACTGTTTTGTTTTATCTGTTTCCTTATGAAAATAACCACATAGATATAAGTTTGATATATGAATGTTAATCTTATGTCTCCTGATCATACTGATACAATATTTCATTGACCAGAACCAGACCAAATATTCCGAAAGAAATGTTTAGGTGTCTGAAGGCGAACCAAGACAAGGCATAACTACGAAAGAATCCTGCACTAAATTTTGCAATTTATTCAGTGTACACGATTATTTCCTGTGACAGGATCTTTTGTATGCGTCAAGTTCACCAGAGCTGTTTTGAATAGTCCTCGATTATTTTTATTTCGTTTTAACTTCAGAACTGCCTTCATTTAAAAACAATTGACATTTCTAAAGCTTGACAGTTTCGAACAAAATAAAATAAAGGGTAATTGAAACTAGGACCATTTCAGCGCCTATAGATCTCTGCCAGTAGTTCTCTTGTAAGGTAATGGACGGTTCTAGTGTTTACAATTATATTAAAATTAACTCGCTGGATTATCCAATGACCACACTGGGGCATCACGTGTCCAATGGCTGGCTTGGTTTGCACAAAAGAACACGTG
>JAUMHA010238483.1:0-15483 GCA_032359765.1 Saxidomus gigantea | reverse complement strand
CCGACCGACCGACCGACCAACCACCGGGTGACTCCTATATACCCCCCTAAACTTCGTTTTGGGGGTATAATAATAATAATAATTATAATAATTATAATAGTGATAATACATTCTTTATTTCAAGAAGGTGACATATTAAGGTAATACAAGAAGAGATAATAGTATACACCTTATTTAGAACATGGCCTTCTTTAAACAAATTAAGAGACAAAACACTGAAACTGTCTAGTTACACACATTCATGAAATCGTGTTGATAAAATATATCAAATGTATAATGAAAACAGTCTGTTAGAATGTTTTCCTTCCCCACTCAAGCAGACTTGTTTCAATGAAACCACGAAAATGTTAACCCTAAAATCTGGTCTCTAGCGCGGTGTACTAGATTTTCTAGATTCTGTTATTTGTTTTCTCCGTGTCTTTATTCGCTCGAATGTAATAAACTAACTTTTACGAAGCAATACGTTTTGTTTCAATATTTTAGTCACGAGATGGTTCTCTGTACTGTAATGGGTCTTTCTATACACACTGTTAACAATGCATGTGCCTATTTCGACTCGAGTTTCTTTAGTATCCATGACAACCTATATTTATGAGCGTCACTCACGTCTGTTTCAAGTTTTTCTGGCAGTTCACATAATATATCAACTCACACAAAACAAGTGAGACAGGTTGATGTTAATATAGATCTATACGTTTATCCTGTAGACTAAGGGTGTTATACAGCTTAACTTAATGATTTCCGTTGACAACGCCACTACACCGATGCAGCAAACGTTGTTGTTTCTGTACATTCTGTTTCGACATGCATGTGACTTACAATGTGTAGAATATGCTCCTGCTATTTAAAAAACAACTGCTTAGCATGGTGTCTTAGTTCCTAATGGTCAGTAAATCATTAAGCCATAGATCATCTATTCATCTTTCAAAATACAAATGTAATACAATATTGCGTTATACACCAGGAATATTCCAACAATGTAAAAATAGATTAAATAGTAACACCGCAGTTATCTACTGATTTTGTAAGGAAGCTTCCCGCTGATTCATAGCACTTCTGCATAACGCCACTTATTCTTCTTCTATGACGTCAATAAATGACGTTGCATACACAGCCTTGTCGCGTTATTAAAAACATGCTTTTATTTAGTGCTTCAAGTGTAATTGAACCTTTTTAAATCAAAAATGTTAGAACTATGGCCACGTACCAATAAGTATAATTATTATAAAAGTGTTACTAGCATAAGACATGCGATGCAGATACCGAAATGGCTGTTATCAGATCATACCGGTCCCGTGCTTTCCACACACGACTGTCACTCAATCTGCACATTTGGATTTTCGATTGCGTTATTTTCTGTTTTATCTTTAGGTGCGCACATGTCCATTACAACAGTGCTCACCACGTTAAACAGACATGTAATTATTAATATAAAATTAAAACGTGTTGGTAACAAAATTAGTAAACACAAAAGGTATATAAGAACATAATGAATATCACTAATTTAATAGCTAGCAGTAAGATTATGTTTTCTTTACGGTTGATAAATTTCAAATTTTAAAATGCTATGTAGATCTATTTTATTTTCTGTCTCAATACAAATATGCGTCTTTATTAAATTTTAAAGAATACAACAGAGATTAACCTTTTTTCTTTCCTCCAGACAAAAATCCGGGAACCACAGTCATATAACATCGATGCTAAACTAATTTATTTCAAAAAACATTTAGATAAAACTATTTTACAATTCTTTCGTATGCCAGTGTTGCATCTGAAAAACATCTAGCAATATTATATCTTCGAAAAAAATAGCTCAATATCTGTATGGTACAAATGTATCAAACACACTGCTTTCAGATGATGCAACATAATGTACTTACATGAAAATTGATTATGTTGTAAAGGTTTATAAAAATACATTTCAACCGTAAGTGGTTAGGTACTGAAAATTACATTAAAGCTATAACATTAAGCTAATGCAGACATATCGACTATATAACCACCGTATCTCCATCTATACAAAAGAAAACCTTCAAGTGAATGTGAAATGATGAGGAAAGATAGGCGGGTATCAGAATAGGCGAGTATTACAATATCTCAGAAAACGCCAAGATTTCAAAATTGATAACGATAAAAATGGTCAAGCGGTTTTATATGAAGTTTAATCTGGACAATGAGTCTTCAATTATTGAATCCTCGTTGACAACGTGTCGTTGTAATTGTGCATAATACTATAAGATTCGATTGTAAAAGTATAAAAAATTCATATAACATAATCTAACAGTAGCTGTGTCTAAAGCCAGAACGAAAACCCACATATAAATTAAGTCACTTTGCTCTAAACACAAGCCAGCATTGTTCTTCAGATATTAGTCTGACACCTGTCCATTCAGCGATGAAAATGAATCAGAAAACATATATATTGTAGTGGTACTTTGTCTAACGAACGAAAGTAAGTTCCTAAATGAATATCCTCTTCACTAAAATCACTGACGCCAAAAGGCATATTTCTACCGGCATGTTAATGCAAGCAGACATTTTAATTTTTGTTTCATTCATTGTTTTTACGAAATGATACCCATGGCGATCTACAGAAAAATCAAAACAAACTTATATCGTTTATAAGAGATAATTTGTAAAATAAAACATTACATTACAAAAAAACAGACATGATTCCCTCAGCCGCGACAAATTTCGGCCTGGATTATAATACATATACCTGTATATCTTTGTGCAAACTGAATACCCGACGGCCTATTTTAGACTTTTCAGGTCCTATTTCAAAGAAGTCCTATTTTTGCGGTTTCTTCCATGCTTATCGTTAAAGCTTGTCTTCTTTAAGTATCGTAAAATAGTGAAGTCTTATGAAAGAGTAGGCTATCTACAAACGGAGATGTTGACATAAACATTGTTTTTACGAGTATACGAATACATTCAGAATTATGTTTTTGTCACGAAATCATTGCAAAGTACTTGTAAATAATGATATTTTGAAATATACCTAACCAAAAAAAAAAAACCCGGATTTCCTGTGCAGATGATGAAACCACACAAGTTGTATCTTTCCTCTCCAAGTAAGGCCTTAGTCATGAAGATAATGTACATTAAATCCCATGAGATACTTCTTAAAGAAATATCTCAGATTAGTCAATACGATTTATGGGCATTAACACAGGCGTGCCATTAATTAATCAAATCAAATAGCATATAAGTAGTGAGTGCTTCGTGGGAATTAAGCCAAACATTTCTGGGAAAACGATTTTATTGAACGACCTTATTTGTTAAGGACTTATAAATCAATAGGAAATTTCTAAGAATTTATTAGATCTAAATAACTTAGTAACATTACAAGCAATATAAATCCAAATGCTCGTATGTTATAAATCATAAAATGTATTATTACATTACCTTTTCATTACTCCTTGAATTTAGAGCTATTGTGAGAGTGACGCCCTAATTGTATGCTTAATTGCGATAAAGGGATACAGTAGACAAATCGTACAGGTACTTAATAAATAAACAATAGTCAATGGGTCGCTGTAATAGGATACCTTATTACTGTACTATTATATTTACAATATAAACTGTTCAATTTACTATCATATCTATACGTGCCAGCAGACCTTTCCGTACATAACTCTGAACAATAGGGAAAAGACACAAAATACACGTAAGTAAAACAAAATTTAGATTTAAATGGTCAGACACTAAAGGTTAGTAAACGATAGACACTTATACATGTGGCATGGGACCATTTCGTATCACACTTAAATAGTCGTCTCGTTGCTCAAGGATTCAGGATGGCTGTAATCTTAAAATCTTATTTCTAGCGCGTTGCCGTTAAAGCAAAACATTACATTTCGTTTAGTTCATTGTTATGTTTTGGACAAATTGTTTGTCTTAATTGTTTAATTAGCTTTATTGACTACTTTGTCTTTATTGATTACTATCTGTTATATTTGAGATACTTTGTCACAGTACTATGTTCTTCTTGTCTCTTTTGTCTGTTCTATTCATATCTGATCTTCTGAAATGGATTTTAATATTGTAAGCGCCTACTTCAATTCAGTAAATTTTGCATCAATAGTAACTTACATTTAGTGTATCCGCCTATTTAGCATCAATAATAACTTACATTTAGTGTATTCGCATAATTAGCATCAATAATAACTCACATTTAGTGCATCCGCATATTTAGCATCAATAATAACTTACTTTTGGTGTAATCGCATAATTAGCATCAATAATAACTCACATTTAGTGCATCCGCATATTCAGCATCAATTATAACTGACATTTAATGCATCTGCATATTAAGCATCAATGATAACTTGCATTTAGTGCATCCGTATATTTAGCATCAATAATAACTTACCAATCACTGTTGTTAGGTTTCTAGACAGACCACTGGAAATATTGACATATCCTAAAAAAATGAGACGGCTTAATGTAATTAAAAGGATGAACATTGTATCGATTTATACGGTTGCAAATGTTTCTTAGCACTTGCACAGCTGGTTGTGTGTTTCTGTACATAATGCTTTAACATAAGACTCAAGAAAATTATCATGCTTGCTCTCTCTCTGTTTTTGAACGCTGCCAAATGTATTGTGTGCTTCTTTATGAGCGTTGAATTACATATCGCTTTAATCTGTGCAAATAAGAAAGTACCATGCAATGTTACAGAACACATAATTACGAATGAATATTTAATATAACACCAACGTAAAACCACTCACTTTCATATACATACACACAAATTTTCCTTTCCCGTTGCTTCATCAAACTTAATTTGACAGTTTTATGGTAGCAATACCGGAAAGATCAAATTGGCGAATTGGTGAAACACTGGTGCAGAATAGTTCTGCATTCTAATCGCATGCAAAATGCCAATCACGTGAAACACAAAAATCGAACGTATATTGAATTAGTTCGAAGAATAAAGGAAAATTTAGAAGAATAAATAATCACTATTTGTTCATTTTGTCGGGGTGTTTGATTAACATGAAACGCTATTCAATTACTTGTCATGCATACAAATATCGGCTCGTTTAAGATGAAAATCATCTTAATGAAGGATACGATCTTGATGATCTTAAGGTATCAATATTTCCTCTAGAATTCTTGTAAATGATTAGATATGACAATTCCGAAATTTGTGAGTTGGGAAAAGTATATTGGGAAAGTATTGTAGCAGAATATTGCATTGATTTGTATTGATTCCGTTCTGTTAAAATGGCAAACTCTATTATTCCGCCTCAGATCAGCGGCAACTTGTTGCGATTCCGAGAACGTTCTCTGTTTTACCAGTAGCTTCATTGTGAATTGTGTAGAATTAAATGTCATGGATATTTCTCAATAAAAATGTTTACTAGGAGCGTCGGTAGTCTATGTGAAAATTTTATGGAGTACTGGCTTTAATTAAAAAGGTAGGAAAAGTAATTTGTTTCAAAATTGACTTGTTGAACATTACCGGGCTTTCTCTCGAAATGCGCTGTTTAATTATTTTCTGTTAATAGTATCATATATAATAGGGGAAAGCACAAAGTTTAGTTGTCTAACACTCAAATAATTGACGAATCCCTTCGATGCATTCGTCGTGAAAAATAAGGATGTTTCACTAGAATACGTAAGTTTGCCGTTTTTAAACTGCACGTATTATATAAACATGTTCAAGTTAAACTCTATGCATTCTAAAATGCAATAATTTCCAGATCATATTAATGAATTGACATATTATGCATGTAAAAAAAGTATAGCAAATTAACGTCTTATGCAAACTCCAAAGGAAAAGTTTAAAACTTTATTCAACATCTACGTATTTCAAAATTGCTGTTCGCGTTTTTGTGTGATATGTCACAAAACTATAGTTGTAAGAAATATAAAAGTATCTTAGTTTAGTAGATCATGTGAAAATGAAATGTTTATAATGGAACATTTAAGTGAAAGTTGTATAAGACTAGTGATACACTGTTCAATACACAATAATTATTGTGTTTTGTTTGTAAAGAGTTAAGAATACATGATATTGTTTTGTGATCGGAATTATGACACATCTGGTACTTTAAATTTGGTATCATTATCCGAAAATAATAGACATATTAAATTATGATACAGTAAATCTGAAAAATAATATCTAATTGTATTAAATACAAAAACAAAAACTGCTTTGAAAAATCAGTTAAATTTCAAGGGTCGGAGACTATAAAACAGGATACGAACCTCAAATATACTGCATACTATTTTGCTATCAATGTTTAAAAGTTCTGAAAAATCATTATGATCATTGTACCACTTCGCTGCGCACGGATTTAAAACTCTGACGACGTGAAAGGTATTGATCTTTTTTCAGATCTGTAAGTCAAAGGTTAAGCCATAAGAACCTTGGTAACTAAGTGATTTATTTCGAATTTTAGGTTAATAACTGCTGAGGCCATTCATATCGCACTAAAGCATTTAAAGGATGGTAAGCTGGAAAATGAAGTACGATCCAAAGGGCATAGTACCATTTAGCTTTTTGGCATTTTACTTTTTAAAGAAATAAGCTTTTAAAATATGTGATGCATTGTCGAACTCTTTGTTCGAAAGCTTTGTTGTGCTCGGCATTGATGTCATAAAATTGATATTAAATGATAATTAATCCTGAAATCGGATTCCAATAGTTTACCCGAAACCTGTACTTTTCCAAAAACAAGATACTTTACCTTACTCTCATTGATAGCCACAATTATCTCAATATTTGGCGGGCTTCCCATCAGACAGAGCATTTTTTCTGAATTGTATTTGCATTTGCAAATTTTCTACTGCACTCTTATATTCCACCTTGCGTTCATCCTAGATTTTCCCTAGTGGTGCTGAAAGAAAACAGCAATTGCTTTGACTATCCTTCTTTCGATTTAATCTCTGAGGACAAAACTTTCCAGGAATACAAGTTTTTTTTTACCCTTGCATATTGCTTTCCTGATCGATTTATTACTTGTTTGACTTTCTAATTTTGCTCTCACAAAGTTTCATATTCAATCTAGTTATATTTTCAATGTGATGTATAGTTTTTTATAAATGTCATAAGCCTACGGTTGCTGTTGTCACTAACAAAGTAAACATTCTATATATCTGCGAATAATCACCATTACCTGACATTAGTGAGCTTGACTGTCACATTCATCAGCTTAGCTTAGCATAGAGAGGAAAGTTTTGAGAGAGATTAAATCGCTGTGGATTTTGTTTTCACACTTTTAATTAGGGTTCAAGAAGTAAGCCTATTGTTACACATATTGCATGACTGCTTCAATGAAAGGCTAATTACTATGATAACAAGAAAGCTCAATCCTTTCCCTACTTAGAACAATTCTAATCAGGACACGAAAGATGTTGTCCTTTATATATATATAACATACGAAACAACTCGGGAGTAGCTGTGATCCTTTTTTTCATTTCTGTTGCACGCCTTGGTAAAATAGTCTACATATGTTTTCAAATGTTATCTATTTAAAGTACTAGTATATCCGTAAGCTTGATCATATATTCAATGAGTTATTCAATTAACTCAACTGTACAGGTCGACATATAACTATATGATTTATACCTACTTACTTCGGTAAAAACATAAACAGCCAAACAAACATGGTAAAGTTTGACAAGTTAAGGCGCATTGAGCCTGCTACATGTATTGTGCAACATGGATCTAATCACTATTAATCATTGCAGCTTGTCAGGAAAAGGTTTCACGGATGTGGGCATTTCCTTAAGTTACAATGACTGACACTTCTTAAAATATTTTGGGAAAAGAACGAGCATTGACGTCAGTGATTGAACTTTTTGTGTAGCAATCCATTTTCTGGTCTTTCTGCAGATATATTTGTCATTCTGTTCCACGGTGTTCCTTGAATGAGGCTCATTTGTGCCATTTTTTACACGTCTGCATTAATGAGAATTTAACATACGACCAATACCGTATCTTATTTAAAGATATGAAATGTCTATGCTGACACAAACTTGGTGGAACTGTTTAAGACCTCAGTTGGACCCTTATTGGTTACTAAAATCATTTGGCAGCCTTTAAAGTTATAAAACTAAGTAAAATTAGCTATATGAATCTATTGCATAATTATATTGAAGTAGACTTACAAACCTTTACGACCATCATAGAATATTCATTTGTTTGAGAAAAAAAATATTGCAGAGAAACAAATTAATACTTTTGTAGTTCTTTAGACTGACATTGGCGGTCTCTGTTTCCGAAGACCTTTATGTTTTTCACGTTTCCAAAAGAAATTTAAAAATTATCATGCCGTGTTCAAAAATAACGATGCGGGCTTCATGTATATATCATAAAAACGGGAAACATGAAAATCAGGAATAGTTTGCTTTTGTTTTTAGCTTATTTCATGCAGTAAAGCTTTATGTTTTACACAGTTTTTACTGGTGCTACTCTGTTTAAACCTATTCAACATGTTCATTGATACAAGATAATTACAACTCCATGTTACATTACTGTACAGTATTTTACATTTTCTAGAGTTATTGCCCTTTTGTACTTAGCAAGTTTCGATTAGAAAGTGTTGTATCTCAAGTATCGATTGTGGTTTTGCGTTGGTATACACCATTATATATATGCATGTAAAGCTACAATGAAGAGTTATATTTCTATATTACACATTTTTTTTTAGAGATTTGTACTTTTGTACTTAGCAAATATCTATGCATGCAAAACTTTTGTGTCTGTACATTTATCATTTATTCATGGCACTGTTCAAGCTGCCTTTATCATTTGATTGTGGCACCATTCAAGCTGTGCTTAATATGTGCAGTAAAGCATACTTGTCTCGCCATGTACATTTGCACTGATATTAATCTGTTGTCTTTTTAACAGCGCATAAGCGGGGGTATTTATCATCTAGATTTGTTGTTGTGACGCTAAAAATAGCGTTAACGTAATACATGCAAATTAGCATGTTCGGATAGATACGGACGCGCCCGAGCAATTGCAGTGATGTGTTAGCATTTTAATCAGTTGACATTCGTTAATCCGATCATGATTTAGGTGAAATTAAACAGTATTTTGTTGGGGTTTTTTTCTAGCCAGATGTGAAAATTGGCTTCATTTGTCGATTACGTTAGCATTTATGATCAATCATCTTCAAATTGTCGTACGTACTGCCTTTCTATTGTTTGAATCGAGTTCATCATTGACTATTAAAATATCTATGTACTTGTGTAACATATTAAACTTGATAGTGCCTTCATAAACATAATGACTAATGTTACGAAGCAGTTGTGTGTTGGTTGTATATCTATTACCTTTTAACTCCCGCTGATGGCGATTCGAAATATCACTGTCTAGGACTAACCTTATCGCCTCGAAATGTTCATGTATATCCTACGATAAAACATAGGGGAAAATAAATCGTTTCTATTTGTCCATCATGATAAAGCTGGTATAAATAGAATAAGCGTGTGATATTACATACTGAGACTGCACCTCATACGTGTTTTGGATTCAATCATAACCAGACATCTAAGACAAAATAAACGACTTTCATTTGTAAATCTAAACATGAAGTTGCTCGCTTATTGCAAATTCTTTACACATATCAGAGAAACTTCAGCACGACATTCGCGAATTTCTTGAATAAATTGTAGTAAATTCGATTCCCAAGAGTTAGAGTA
The DNA here is from genome assembly GCA_032359765.1 of Saxidomus gigantea. Lineage (NCBI taxonomy): Eukaryota > Metazoa > Mollusca > Bivalvia > Venerida > Veneridae > Saxidomus > Saxidomus gigantea. Next base: position 5,814 of record JAUMHA010238483.1, on the reverse strand, counting down.
TCGACATGAACCGTGGCAAATATTCATAGTACCAGGATAAGGTATATATTTTACAATAATTTATCATTTGGTGATGGCATTTGATAAATTGTCAAGAAACACATTTCTGATATAACGTTATTGTGTTGTGTACTAATAGATCATTCGGGGCGTATGTTATCATTGCGTCGTTAATGCACAAGAGACCATAACGATGTGCAATTATCCGATTATGAGACAAAACACCATTTTAAAAGATCATCTTATATTTGTGCACATCTGCGCGGCAAAAGCAGCAAGGGCTGAATATGTGAAGAATTCTGGACACCCTTTTATTCCAGTTAACCATAACAACAATATTTTTACGGTATTTACTCCGAGTACTGACATAGTATTTTCTAACTACGACATGCTCAGAAAAACCTGCCGATCCGTCAAATGAAGAAACCTAGTTCTACATTCTCCGGCTATTGTTTTCCCTTCAACGTGTTTAATTACTATTCACGGAAGAGGAGTGTATTTCTGGTGCTATAAATAATTGCTTATCCTGTTACAAGCGTAGGTTCTGTAGTACATAAAAGGGAAATCTTAGCCGTCATGTGAAATAAGACACATCAATGTTTAATTATAGATAGCGAAAAATTAGATTGAAATCATGCAATTCCCACGTACACGATGGATCAATAGAAATCAATCTTTTGATGTGTGCCGTAAACAGAATAATTGTCAGTACTAGATTATACTCAGCTAAATGAATGATACAAAATGTTGATGAAATACGAATGCCAATATTCCTTCATTATTTTAATCAAGTAGTTTAAATAAAGCTCCTATTTGCACGCGGTGTCATTTTACAAGAGGAATCATTTGGCCCTGTAAACTGCTTTAATGACGAACTACAGAAATTCAATGACGGAGTTCTAAAGAAATGTGTTCGAAAGTTAAGCTACGAAATGACTACCCTGAAATCTTAGCAAGAAGACATTCAAAATCTTCTCAATGAAACAATCAGTCCAGAGTACTAATCTTTTATTTAATAACTATTGATGCACTGCACTCTAGCACTGCGGCCGAACCTAAAAATAAAACAAAAACCATTATTTCCTGTTAAAAGACTTTAGGAAATTTACGAAATCATTATTTGTAGGTTGCTACTTTGGTCATTTCGGCTTGTACCTACAACCTCTCCAACATGTTTAATTTATTTTCACTCGGCAACGTATGCAAATTTGGAAAACAAATGTTATGTTGTTGATGAGTTGTTAGCTATTCGTGAAATGGAGAAGCCAAAGAAGAGAATGAATATGAGAATCCTGCACCTGAAAGGAATGATACCGTATGAAATTCATGAAAATATGAAAAATAAATCTTGGTGGTGACTGTCGTTTATATTCATTTGTAAAGAATCGGACCAATGAATTCAAGCGTGGAAGAACCAGCACTGATGATCCACAGTTAGATTGTCACAAAAATGCCACAACCGAAATTCAAATGGATGCTGTACATCGTATTGTAATGAATGATAGAACAGTGACCATTATAATTTCTAATTCATAAGAAATAAGTTTTGGTTCCGTCCAATTCATTTTGTTTGATGTACTGTGGACACACTAACGGCAAGATGGGTTCCGAGAATGTTCACACCAGAAACAGAAATTGACTAGGCTAAATATATGTGTATGTCCAGAGAGCTTTTTACACATATTCAGCGGAATCCAGAAATCTGCAGCATTGTGACCCAGGAAGAGACATCTGTGCATCAATTTGTTCCTTTGATAAAAAATCAAAGCAAGCTTTGAAAAAATCGAGGATCATCACCGTCAAGTCCAAGCAGACGACATCAGTGTATTGGGAATGCAAATGTTTATCATGTGGATTGTCTTCATTGAAGTCAAATCATCACTAGGCAGTAGTATGCTAATAAACTACGAGTGCTAAAGAAGAACATTAAAGAAACACAAAGAGAAAAGCTTAGAGCCGGTATCATTTTATTCCAAGATAAATGCACCTGCGTACACCTCACAAGTTGCATAAGCTGAATTCCTTCAACATCCCCGGATCCACCTAATCAAGAACCCTCAGATATTGCCGTTTTGCCAAAACTTAAATCTGAACTGCATGACGGTGATAAAGACATCATTGGTGCTATTGAAACCTTTTTTGTCGATCATGAAGACAACTTCTTCCGAGATGGTATAATATAAGTTGCAGCATCACCTGAACAAACGCATTTGAATTAAGAGTGATTATGTCGCCAAATAAAATCAATCAAATTGATAATGTGCTTTGTTTATTATACCATTCCAGACAGTTTTATTTACCCGCGCATGATAAAAAATAAATTCAAATTAGTGCAATCTTGTTCTGGAAACAGATAATACTTGTTGGAGATTTTTTTGACAATGGAGGTGTTTTTACCTACTGTTACCTGCTAGTATGGTTGCTTACATCCAAAGTAAAATAAACAAATTAATACAATGACACTAATGATGTTCTTTTGAAATAACTTAGTACACAACTATCAACTCCATTAAATGAAAAAACGTACCTTTGTTTTGGTAAACATTGCCTTTTTAACACGACTTATAAGTGTCTGTAAATAGTATCACTTAGACGAATAAAAAAGGTAGAAAGTTCCATTTTGAAAGACTTGAAACATACCCTGCTTATGCAAGTTTCAAGTATTTGTGTAGAAACTGCATTATACCAATACACTTTCTTCTGGTACTAGGTGTGCTATCTTAAACATTTTCTTTTTTCTAACAATATGTCGTTTAGAAAATTAGGATTGTCACTTTGAGTGTAATATCACTTTAAAGAAGTTCCTGATTTAATATTTCACATCGTTTGATAGCATGAACTACAAAAACTTTGTTATGAATAATTTTATCAGAAGAAAGACTTTCTGGAATAACGCTTCATACATTTTAGTGCTTTAGGCAGACGATCATAGAACTTTTTTTCGAACTTACAGAGAAAATGGCAAGTAACAGTTCCGAAGTCTCGGAGTTAATGGACAGAGATGAGAACATGGATCTTACAACCACGATAGTCTCTGTTGTAAATAATGTAATAGACAGCATTGGGATTACAGACAAAAACAATGTTACCATGACAACCAACAACAGTAAAATAATGACAATATTAACATCTACTGTCACAAACATGACGTCATATTTAATCAACACCACTACGTCGCCGGAAGAAATTTGTACAGAACCAGGTAAGGTTTCTACTTAGTTTTAATCAAAGACACACATATTTTCCTACTCTCTGTCTCTGTCTCTGTCTCTGTCTCTGTCTCTGTCTCTCTCTCATCTCTGAAAATGTTACAGGGCATACTAGAAATCTCGAGGGTAGCTTTTGTGTGTTCAGCGAAATCAAATTCCAGGAGGAAATGAGATTGATTTGATACCGTTTTTCAGTACAAACTGCTGCTCATCGATTTAATAGTTTGCAACCGAACAGATATTAAAGAGAATGAAAAATCCATTTCGACTGTTGCGACAGAACAGGTAAAGCGGAGAACATAGTTATATAGGATTAAGTATGTGTTTGTATTTCCTGTTATATAATTTGTACATAATCACCAACGTGCACAAATGTTTTTCTTGACTTGTTGCTCTTTTAACAGACGACCTGCAAATGTTTTAACCATTTTCATTTAATCATGAATCACTGTTTATTGGCCTTTGCAATTACTCACTGGGACAGATCACCACATTTTAATGAATCAGTGACCACGCGAATGCCGTTTGGTATGATTACATAAATTCTATTGACTGACTTCTGTCCAGTACCATGCAAGTTAATAGTCAGCTAGGCGCAAAGTACATTACTTTGTTGCTCGTCAATTTATTGCTAGATAAAACATTCATAAACACGAACAACTTATCTTGATGGGATGTTAGACTTGTGATAAGTCTCCAGAATTAAGAAGAGAGAAATTCGCTTATGTTCAATATTCATTGACAAATAGACTGCAATGGATTTGGTCTGCGTGGGTTTGGCTACAACAAATTGAAAGCATTACGAAATATTGTGTATCAGAGATCTGACAATAGACAATGATAAAAGTCAGTATCAGCAGTTATTGCAATCCCAACACCCACAGTATAACAACAACGAAATGACAGGGGCTTGGGATAAGTTTGCACACAGTCCAAGTTTGCGCGTGCTGCATTATGCTCAAAGCGTGTTTTCAATGACAATAATTATGAAAAGTATGTTAGGCGGACACTGTTATTGTGAAACACATACTATATATGAGATGACCTAGATCATTCATACATAATTCTGTTTTACATGTTTTATTGCTTGCTAATTCTTTTAATGACAGCTATTGGGCAAATGCAAAATATTTTAGATAATCCTGAATGACAATGGCGACCAAAATAACTTTGTAATTTGAAAATCAAACATGGTATCTTTGCGCCATAAATAAACAACTACATTGTACTGTTCTATTTTTAGAATGTAAACATCAATTTTATTCTGAAATTCATTGGCCTTTTCACATGTAAGAGCCAGTTCTATATATATTTACATTGTAAATTAGTTCTATTTACATTAATATTGGATCGATGTCATATTAAACTTATTTGTTTTGAACATTTCCTCAAATTTAAAACCCTATTATTACATTGGAGGGAATATTGTTCTGAACAAATAGAAACTTAGGTAGCATAAGACACTGGAGTCAAACAAAGAACCTCCTGACAACTGTCAGTATAGAATGTTGATGTCATTGTATGCAACTTATGTAACACAGGGATATTTTTTATCGGTAAAATTCTTACACAAAATAATACAGCCTTAACAAATAGTGAGTCATATCGTATTGCGACAAAATTTGCTTTTCACGCGTCAAAATTTGTCGACGTATTTTATGTCACCGTTTACATTTGCAGTTATCCCCAAAGCAAACTTATTTACAGCTCAAATGTTCTCTAACCACTTCTCGCTTATTTGACAAGTGTATTGTTGAAGAAACATTGCAACAGAATCAGATACATTACATATGTTTAATCTTTTCTTTCTGTTTATAAAAAGGAAACTTTCTTGCAGTTAGGTTAATAATTTATAATTGGTATGTTTCTCCAGATAATTATGATTTAAAGAGTTTTCTATTTTAACTTTTCATCGGCATAACAATGCATTTTAGTTTCAGACTTTCTTAACTGACCTTGTCTAAAATAATAATGCGACTCTGGTATGAATTTGTAGTCAACATTTTATTCTCGCACTATACTATTAATAATCAAGTAAGGTTTGACACCCAATTATTAGTCTATAATATCATATTAGATGATTTCTCGTTAAGCCAGGCAATCAGCAATTATTCAAACTGCTCTTGCAATGCAACGTTCCTAGATTAACTAGACTAATTCCGTACACGGAGACGTATTGGTGATTCATGGATCCAATACAAACAACATAAATGTGATATATATTCTGTGATGATCAGCCGTTTGTGTTTGTTGAGCAATATCTAGGCAATTCATCGCTTATCCTGTGATTCATAAACTCTTTGTAATACATGTAGTTCGAAGATAAAATGTAGAAGATGAGTTAATTCGCTAAATTAAAGAGAAATTCAATTTAGCCAAGTGATGATTATTTATGAATTGCCTTAAAGGTGGTCAATTACTTTTAAGCAACATTTTATGACAATTTCTACTTTTTGTATATTCTGTTAGAGATTAATTTAATGAACAAAAAGACCCATTACATTTTGTTAGATCCCTTTCCGAAATTAACATTTTATTAACTTTTATGAAATTTTGTTATTACTCCCCTTTAATATGAAAGTATTTAAAACGTTGAGTATTTCTT
>JAUMHA010238372.1:0-15486 GCA_032359765.1 Saxidomus gigantea | reverse complement strand
ACATTTGTGCCAAGTTATTTTAAAATCCTTCGATGCATGACAAAGTTACAGTCCGGACACGAATGTGTGCATAATAACAGGATTCCATTACCTTCAAACAGTGTTATGGACCTATTTTCATTTGCTTTGCTAAAATCCGGTAGGATAGCCTTTAAATTATAAAGAAGTTGTATTCAATTATATAATGTATTTTGTAAATATTACTCGATGTACATTTCTTTAATTTTCAGAACACAATGGACTGACGACAAACTGGGCCGAAAAAGGCTTACATTTCAAGGGCCGTGGTAACAAAAGTAATTTGCTGTTAAATGAATGGAAAAAAATATATGAAGAACTTCCAAATGACCCTCTGAAAGTAGATATTTCCGGAAATGTCATGAATGAAAGTGCATTTGATAATTACACAAAACAATGAAATAAAGATAACGTCCAACTTGTGTGATAATGACATTGAGTCTCTTTACAAAAAATCAGTCATGTTCATGCCGGTGGTCCTCAACTGAATTAGTCTGTTAAAATTTAGTTTAGTGAGTTTATCATCTTTGAGACATATTTGTGCATTCGTCGCTTATAACGGTGACTAGAGAGTTACTTTCAAAGTAAACTTGAACTTTTCTGCAGCCTTCTGCTTGGAAGTCACATTACTGAATTAACAACATGATTTAAATGACGTCGCAATGTCAAAATGACGTCAACGTTTTCACGTATTTTTGAATGTATTAAAAACTCTTATACCTCCTGACTTTTACGATATATCAAATTGACAAATCGAAGTAGTTTCATATGTTATGGATAACCTTGTACTACAACACCCTTATGAAGTGTAAATCAGGCTACTTAGAAATAGTTTCGTATGATATGAATTGAATTAATCATCAATACTAATCAACTAAGCGTATTTAGTTTAAACTTATTTGTCACATTGATTGTAGACACATTTCTTGCAATATATATTTACTACTCTCGATGACTTTTCCCCGGAGGTCTGACCTTTGCTCGCATTCTTTTCAGCATCATTTAAAATATGAAATGTATAAAAAAAAATTTCATTTTATTCTGACAAACATCCATAATGTAAATTCTAACTCCAGTAACTTTTATATAATAAACAATAAACAGTAAATAAGAAAATAAGAGTGGTCAACGGGCAAACTCATTTATTTCAATAATGCACATATTATTCACCCAAACATGATGGTACTGGGGGGATGATTCCACAGAATGTGGTAAGTGTGTCCGTGTATACCATTCTACCTCAGTAAAAATGTTCAAATCGATGGCTTCTGTATCCAAGGAAAACTGGTTGTGTGGTTGTGTCAATGCACTTAACAATAATCGAAATATAACACTATGAAATCTAAATTAAATGTCTCAGAAACTATCCGCTCGCATGCAATTGCAAAAGTACATGTTTCAAAAACTTCTAAACGACAACAATCGTTTATCTACAAAGAGAGAAAATAACATGATATCATACATGTACATAAAGAGTATTTTTGAACTTTAAATCTGTGTCTATTTATGCAACCAATACAAATATTGTGCTCCCGGATGTATGCTTAATATTGAACAGACAATAGATTATTTGCAGGGGAGTGATCACGTGACCAGTCATCCACATGCGGATTAAAATTAGGTCGAGGATGTGTATATGTAATTTCGACACATCACGTGTACAAATTGTTTTACAACTCATATTGAACATTAAAATAAAGCTACTTCGATGTCACTGTGTTTTGATTGACTAATTCTTAGAGTATAGTAAGGTACGATTGATAGACACTGCGAAAAGAAGGGTAATATACGGGAGTGTACGGGACTCTGTATATTATCAATATACGGGAAAGTAAACGGAAAACTAAGAATACTTGGCTGTACGGGACCGTATTTAGTGTAAGCCCGTATATTTTTAAAATACGGAAATCAGTTTACTTAAATATACGGGAAATGTGATATACGATAACCGTATTCTATTATAATACGGGGTCGTTCAACTAAGTCCGTATATTCCTAAAATACGGAAGTTCGTACGAAAATATGCAAATTAAGATATACGAAAGACCGTACACTACTAATATACGGTAATGCGTATACTTACGAATACGGGAAACTAGATATACCATACAATTATAGACTAATTTTGAGGTCAATATATAGTTTTGCGGACCTGTTAAAAGTGATATTGACCGAGGACGAAGTCCGAGGTCAATTTCAATCTTTTACAGGTCCGCAAAATTGACCGAGGACGTAGTCCGAGGTCAATATCAATCTTTTACAGGTCCGCAAAATTATATATTGACCGAAACATTAGTCTAAAATTATTATATCGTATACCTCATAAAAAGTAGTGGAAATTACAGGGAAATATTACAGAAATGACGTCTTGAAATCCGTGCAGGTTCACACATCATTTTCCAGGTCTACACATACTTTTGCACACCCGGCACGTGAGCGCTTTCGGTCAATCAGGATTAAGTATTTGTGACAGGTATACGATATTATCCCGTATATGACCGAAATACGGAAGTGTGCACACAAGTACGAATATTCTGAAAATACGGCAGTCCGTACATCTGAAAATACGGGAATCTAGATATACAACCACTTATAGTATGAAATACGAGAGACCGTACACACCGTTTCAATTATGCGGTAATTTGAATTATCTGCCCTTTGACGACGTCAAACGAGGATGCGACTTGAGAACGAGATAATGGCGCAAGCGTGATTAATGACCACTGTATATATCATTTCATCGGTGGGACGCCAGATCTAGATTTTTTGTATCTAATACAGCTTGAAACTGTAAAAATATACCGTTTAAAGATAACTTAAATAAAATCATAGTAGAATGGCAAAGACAAGTGAACTATTTACATGTTTTCGTGATTTAAGATTTTTCATACTACAGTTTTAAGCAACTTTTGTGATGCAGTAGTCGGAACGTAACAGTTGTCACACGAAACGCACGATACATGCACGATGTACGCACGATATACGCACGTTTCACGTACGGTAAATAAACGGTACACGGTTCAGAACGATACACGATATGAACGATATACGAGGCGCACGCTGCACGCTACACGTTAGACAGAGTACACGTTTTACGATTACTTTTGACTTTTTACAGTTTACTTTAAGTTTGATTTTTTTTCACCAACTCTGTTTGTTTTGATTCTCTGTTACAATTTGTTGTTCTTTAATCGTTTAATGAAACCAAAAGAATAAGACCGATTAATTACAGGCTTCGCACCTACACAATAGCAAAATACTTCGGAAAGTAGCATATATCCATAGTTTAACTAGGAGAGACATAAATTACAGTAAGTGCCAAATTTTAATTTTAATATTGATCCTGAGGTGAGAGAAATTGGGCGGAAGTTAATTGCTGTCAACACCTGTCTACAAAGCACCACTACACGTGAGAGTGACACTGTCAATTTGTCTTTTTGACAGTCAACATAATTATCTTTTCAATAAATCATTCATAATTTTTGTGTAAGTGGCGATTATTTTTTATAACCATTACATGGATTAGCTTAAGCAAGATATCATTTTAACAAGGTACTGTACAATTGTTTTATGAATTTTTGCTAGGATGTTTACTGAATTTGTAAAACTGTCGTTGATTCGTTGATTCCTCATATTATTTTTATTTACGAAATAAATAATCTTTAGCTTACCTTCAAAAATAGTTGATGTTCCTTGTCCTTTTATATTTCCGACTGAATTTGTATATACTTTGTATAGATTTTGAAGAAAAATTATGTCCTTTCCGTCGATAAAATATAATTAAATTTCGGATTTCAGGTGTAAACTGTCTTCCACCTGTCCCGAAAGTCATTTTTGCCCATAGTGCACATGCGAATGAAAAATAATACAATGTCAATTCAGCACTTTTTGCAGAAATGTACACGCTTAGTAAAACAATTCACGTCTGAATAAAGCATCGAATCGTATACCGTATACGTCTGTCGTGCATCGTGCACAGGGAATCGTATATCGTATATCGTGTACAGTATATGGTGCACGTTACACGATGAATGTTTCGCTATGATACACGATACATAATTGACAAAATACACGATGAGTACACGCACGTTATACTCACATTACACGCAAGATATACGCAAATTTTGACAACTGTTACGTTCCGACAACTGCAGGTGTATTTTAGCAATATGATAAACTTTGACAATAATTTGTGTATTTGTTTTTGAATGAACTCGTATTTGACTTTCAGGCATGGATTGTTACCGAAAGACCACAAGTATTGGCAGCAAACGGGATCAGTGTCTATCCCTCGTCCTGTCCTGCTTGATCAAGTTAGACCGGTAGCAAAACCAGATGGAACCCCGATTGACTAACCTAAAAAATTATCAAGCAAAAAAAAGTCTAAGGTAAAGCTCCTTTTATATTCTAGTAATCATATTTACATCCTGTTATTTGTATGTTGGTTCCATTATACACAGAACCAATGGAAGATTTCGGTTCTAATCCTAAAACACATTTGGTGTGTCACCCAAGCATGCCTTAAATGTCTCGGTATATATATACAGTAATTGATGCTTGTACCATGAATGTATTGTAAACTTACTCGTTCTCAAATAGAATTAATAGTTCGAATGTGTATCAAGTGTAAATTTTATCAGACGGAGTTCTTAAATGTTTATACTTTATACATCTTTCTTTTAAGTTTTCACATGCGTTTTCTCTTTACTTGAAATGGTTTTTAACATGCTATTCGGTTTTTGTTTGCGGTCAAACAGAATCTGATGTGTTCCCGAATGCCATACCAATGGTTACGATGAAATACCTGGTTATGGGAAACCAAGTTATCGTAGCTTTTCTGGTGTTGGCAATCTTCTTCGATCTGTATGGCTTAACAAAATAAAGCGGGATGCAGCTTTAGTAGGTACAAATTATTTTTTTAAGGCTGAAAAAAAAAGAGTTAAATTGCTTTATTGGTTACCATACAAATCTACTTGTGTTTTTGATAGTCTGTTACTTTTTTATCTGAAAAAGTATTGCTCATCATTGGTAATTTGAAGAATAATAATTCATTTAATGATTTATCATAGAATAATTAAGCAGTTTAAAATAGATTCCTACCTGCCAATTTGTAAGCATACTACTTTAACCAAAGTCAATTTCTATTTTGTCTTTAATTTGATCTTAAAGTGATATGAAATACATTGAATTGTTTTTCTTCCATTTCAGTGAAAGCACTATTAACAAAATACTTGACAAAGTGTTTTATGCTTTCACTTTTACATGATTATAAACGTTTCTTCTTTCATTTGTTAATAGATAAAAAGTCAGACTGTTGTATGCTTCCAGCGCTTTGACAGAGACAGCCTTGAAACATCAGGACTTTCAAATCGTAGATTTTAAAACCAGGGACAGTGCCTACTTAATTTGTTTGTTGGGAGAAACAATATTCACTTTTACAAGCCAAATAAAACCAGTTTAAGAAATTCCCTTCACATAAAATAATTAGTAATTGTGGTGAAGTTTTGGATAAAACTGAATCAAATTAAACAAATGATCAATAACATAATGATACTGAATCAACAAACACCAATGTCTTTTCAGTAGAAACACAAGTTGAAAATGAACAGCTACATAGGAGTATCCGTCTTGATCATCTTAACCTTGTGCAAAACAAGTTCGAAAGTTTAGTGAAAGAAAAATCAAAAGTTAAAGTCTGAAATTGAGCAACTTAAGAAGGATAAAGAGTCCTGTTCATTGAATGTTTAAACCTTGAGGCTTTCAGACATCCCCTTCTATACAGGATTTTCATCAAAAGCAACTTTCAATGCTGCTGTTTTGGAACTAATAAACCTTGGAGAAAGAGGAGAAAATGCAGTTATGTATGCACAGAAAACCAATGACAATCATTGATTGCACATAAATCAAAACTGAAATGGCATCTTCTCTTCTCTTCTCTCTTTCTGGGGTTTTACTGTGCATGCGTCTGGACAGTCAAAACTTTTCTTCTTCCGTTCACAAAATAATTTATTTTACGCAAGTTAGTGCCAAAATCACTCCCTGTCTTGGATTGTTGGTAAGATCTAGGCCCAAACTAACTATTAAGGTCACCTTTATACCTAACTTTAATCTTGAACGCCAAGATATACTGTACTGTGGAATTTTGTAGCTACTTCTGGTTTGTTTCTTACCCCCGGTTTTCAACTTCCTGTTTACATTTTTACACTGATTGCCAATTTATACCATAATGATCAAATTTTTCCTGACCCCTTTACTTCATTGTTTTTGTAGGTTTCAGGTTCTTAGGTTACCACCAACAGAAACACATCATAGGAATTAATCGTCCCAACAACGATGATAACAAACAAAACACCAACAATGTCACAGTCCTACAGGCACTCCACCAGGTTAAAAGTCGCTGTAGACAACCCCCAGATAACATAACCCTTATATTTTTACACTGTTTGTTGGCTTCCCAATGTCCGGATATAGAAATGAATCCTGGTCCAAGCACATTTGAGTTACATTTTCCTTGTGGTGAGTGCAACGAAGAAGTAACCTGGGACCAGAAGGGCATCATGTGTGACGGCTGCGACCAGAGGTTCCACACAGATTGCCAAGGCATCGGTGATATAACCTACAACTGTCTGTCCGATTCCAGATTTGCTTGGAACTGCCTATTATGCGGACAAGCAAACTATTCAGCTTCACTTAACGAATCCCTAGACTCCCTAAGTGACAACAATATCTTCACACATCTTGCTTTTGAATTAACGTCCCCAAACTCTCAGGTTATTGATAATAGTTACCAGTCGACATACTCGGTGAGGTCAATTCGTAACACCTCAAATCCTTCTCCACCCAAAGTAACCTCCACACCGAATGTGAAGGGTAAGGTCAAATCCCCAAAACGTGTTAAACTTAACACTAACGAAATAATATCCCTACTCAACATTAATTGCAGATCAATCAAAAATAAAGTCCCAGACTTACACCAAGTCATAGACCAGGTCAAACCCGATATCATCTGCTGTACGGAAACTTGGCTTAAACCTGAGGTCAACACCGATGAAATTTTTCCAGACAATCTTAATTACCAAGTTTTCCGGGATGATAGACTCAATAGCCAAGGTGGTGGGGTTCTCACTGCAATCACCAGGATTCCTGCCAAGAGCAATCTGACCTCAAAACCAACTGTAATATCTCATTGACCAAAATATCCCTGAAGAGGGTCAGAGATATCTTGTAAGTATCTATTACAAACCCCATGAAAATGATGAAGAATCCCTTTCAGAGTTATGATTGTCCTTATCCAAAATACCAAAAAATGGCATTATATGGTTATTAGGTGACTTCAATCGCCCAGACATAGATTGGTCATCTGAGTCCTTGAAGTGCAAATGCAAGTTCAAAGAACTGTATGAAGGCTTTTTAAATAGAATAAACCTCCTCAATTTGCAACAAATAGTTAATATCCCAACCAGGAACGAGAATATCCTGGACCTCTTTCTGACAAACTCCCCTGTTTTAGTCCACAACACCAAAACTCTCCCAAGTCTAGGTACCTCCGACCATGATATAGTCTTCCATGAAATAGGTATAAAAATAGGCAGACCCTTCCAGCCCAAAAGGTTACTTTAGAGATATGGTAAAGCAAACTGGGTCAACTTCAAGCGGGACCTCTCAGAGTTTGGAATTAAATTTGCAAACTCTGTTTATCCAAACCCTACATCAGCTTGGAATGTGTTCAAAGAAGAACTTCACCGTATTAGCTCTCTACACATTCCAACTAAGCTAACTAAGTCACGAATTGATCTCCCTTGGTTAACCCCAACAATCCTAAGGCAAATACGTAAGCGTGAAAAGATGTACACAAAACTTAAGAAATGTAAACAGAACCCACACCTGACAAAATCATTCAAGGCCCTTAAGTATAATATTCAGAAGCAAATCAGACTTGCTTATTGGTCATATTTGGAATCTATCATATTTGAGGGCGACTCCCAGTTAGGATGTAATAAAAAGTTTTATTCATACATAAAGCATAATAAAACAGAAAACTGTGGTGTAGCGCCTCTGAAGGACAAGGGTCTCACTCACACTGACCCTGTCAACAAAGCAAATATTTTGAACAAGCAATTTGAATCGGTATTTTCCAAACCTCAACCACTCGATCTAAAACAGCTGTGTAAGAAAATTGCTTGCCCCATATCAACACCTAAGATGCCAGAGATTTCAATATCTGTCGAAGGTGTTGACAAATTACTACTTCGGCTTAACCCAAATAAAGCCTGTGGCCCTGATGAAATATCACCCAACGGTCTTAAAGAGCTTCACCACGAAATCGCACCCATCCTTACTAAGATTTTCAATCTATCCCTAGAAACAGGTAGTGTCCCCTAAGATTGGAAAAGTGCATTCGTCGCTCCCGTATGTAAGAAAGGTCCTATGTCCAAGGCCAGTAACTACAGGCCAATCTCTCTAACATGCAAAGACTCCAAACTCATGGAGCACATCTTGGTCTCAAATATCATGACACACTTTGATAATAATGACCTACTAAGCCAGTACCAGCATGGCTTTCGATCTAAGCATAGCTCTGAAACGCAGCTCATCAGTTTCACGCAAGAGGTCTTTGACAACCTTGAAAATGGTCAACAAACAGATGTAATTGTTATGGATTTTAGTAAAGCATTTGACAAGGTTGATCACAACAAATTGATTTACAAACTCGAACAGCTGGGAGTCCATCCAATGGCATCACGGTGGATTAAGTCATTTTTAAAGGACCGCACTCAAAGAGTTGTAGTAGATGGCTGCACTTCAGACACCCTACCTGTCCTATCTGGGGTCCCCCAAGGCTCTGTCCTCGGCCCTTGCCTCTTCCTCTCTTAGATAAATGATCTCCCCTACTCGATAAAAAGCAAAGCCCGACTGTTTGCAGATGATACCATTGTATATCTGACAGTCAAATCTTCATCTGACTCCCAAATCCAACAAAGTGACCTGTTTGCTCTTGAACAGTGGGAAAAACTATGGTCAATGGAATTCAACCCTAATAAGTGTGAGGTGTTGGGGTAACCATTTCTAAAGATCTTAATTGGTAAGCCCATATAAATAATGTAACATCTCCGCTTCATCCGAAGAAATGTCAAAACAAACAAAAAGGAAATCAAAATAAAGGCTTATAACACCTATGTCCGCACACAACTTGAATATTGTTCAACTGTTTGGCATCCATGGCAAAAGTCCCTTACTAGCAAAATTGAAATGATAAATAGATCAGCTGCGCGCTATGTCTGTAATAACTATGACTTTACAAGCAGTGTTTCCCAAATGATTAACACCCTAAATTGGCAAACCTTAGAACAACGTCGTCTTCACACCTCCCTTATTGTTTTCTATAAAATCAAATACAATCTAGTCCATGTAGACCACCAGCACCTCACCCCTACCAGGAACCTGAACTACCTAATTCCACAGTCACGTACACAATATCACTTAAATTCCTTTTTTCCTAGAACAATTCGCCTCTGGAACACCCTCCCAAGCCATGTACAGTCCAGCCCCAGCCTTAGTCTGTTTGCTGAGCGGCTGGCCACTGTACCCTTAAATTAAGCTTTCTCTCTTGTTTTTAATCTTAGCACTGTATACTTTTTATTCTTTTAACATTGCACTTCGTGAGATCTATCTCACTTTTAACAACTGTCACACGACCTGCGCCTCCGCATCATAATCAGCATTGATTGTCTCGGAGTATTATGTAGATGTAGATGTCTTCTGAAACGTCAAACTTACAGCAACTAGTCTACAAGAGCTCAAATACCTTAAAAGGTTTAGTAGGGATTGCCCCTTGTGGAAGTATCACATTTGTCAGTCAGCTGTATCTCGAAAACATTTCGGACAGAGACATTAACCTACCCAGTGGATTTCTTAATCTAAATTTTAATAAAGGGGACAGTGTAATGGCAGACAAGGGGTTTGACTTGCTGCGTAAAGGTTCCATGTTGAAAGGGCAATAAATAAAATTAAAAAAAACATTCATATATTTGATCAGGTCATTCCATTGTCACTGTGTGGTAGCATTAATCAAAGATTGACTGTCTGTGCTCTATTGACTTTATTCCAAGATCCTATTATATCATGCCCTGTTAATTAGGAAGTACTTCTTCTGTTGAAAATAGCCTATTAGCTGTTATGATGATTTATGTATGAATATTAGTTAAACTATGTGATTGTTGATACATAACTTCAATAAAATTACTTTAGAATTGTCATCCATATGTTTTATTTATTCCTGTTTAAATCTTGCCTTGAGTATTGAGTCAATTAAGACTACTGACCGGATGAAGCTATGTTGGACTTTGTTGACCACTAGTGTTTCCGCAATTGCTGAATAATCCAATGATTTGTTCCTGGATTGTCTTTAACCAGAGGTAGTCTTTAGCACAGGTTTGACTATACTCTTATCAACAATTAGGTATGTGTGTCTGGCTGGATATGAAACATGATGTAAATTAATTCCTTCAATTTTCGCAAGATTACAACCCTGTTGAAACATAGCTACCGGCTATGGCACTACAACAAATAATGGTCATTCCAGTAACCAATAAATAATTTTATTTAGACGACTGGGTCAAAACACAATTATAAAAACAGTCTATCATCTATTCGTCAAGCACATGCACAATGAAAATACAAGAATAATTGCAGTTAAGTTACTTAGAGGGAAAAAAATCATTTATCTTTGTTTATATACCTTAAATAAAGACCATAATACATCCTGATACAATGGTATCTTAGTAAAAATAATGGAGTCTGGATTTTATTGTTCGTTCTGTTTATATTTTGAGTGTGGTTATTAAAGACCCAGGATCACTTTGAATTAACTGATGTAGTAATATATAAATTAATTGATAGGATAAAGATAGAACATTGTTCTATTCACTCCAAAGCAACGATGACATATGCCTTTTAAGTTTCAAGTTGTTTCTTCAAGAAAAAGAGTTCCCAGAAAGCCTTTCTATTGTTTGAAATATCATTGAAAAATATACTGCGCTATGTTTCTAATATGTACTTATTTTAAAAAAAAAGAGCAAAGTTAGGAATGTTTTTGGTACAAATAAATGTAATTTCAGTCAGTTAGACATCCTTCTTGATAAAATGATGAGATCCTGGGATTTTAAAAGATGAAGGCCAATCAAAAAAATAATACATCTTGTAGGTCTTATGTATTGTAAATAATATCTGTATAAAACATGATATTTCTTGTAAACAAAAGTGGCTTAACTGCACCCCCTCTCCCCGATAACATAATTGTTATGGCTTTTTTTTAGTGAACAAAAATACAGCAAAACTTATGTATGTTTGACCTATATTCATTACTTTCATCATAACTGTCAAATATCTAAATTATAACTAAAACATAGCATATGAATTCAGTGGTACATTTATAAGTTATAAAAAAGTTTTATAATAACGGTGCTCTATCAAGTTATGACAAGGATAGATAGTTGGCACCTTATTATATTCAATAAAGATAAATGTGTTACTATGTATAGGTTCATATATTTTTGTCACACTTTAGTCATGTTCTTTTTTTCAGAGAATAGCATCCACATTTTCTCTCATAGTTATGTCCCTCCCGGAGGTTGCAGGTTTGAGCCCCATTGGGGTCATGACCAGTCGTACCTCCTAATATCACATTAGTACTGGTTTTTCCAGGAAGCGGACCCGAGGATGATTCAATAAGCTTTAAGCTTCTTTCACAAGAAAAATAAAAGTAGTATAAACTAAACAAAAATCATGTTATTCTAAGAAATGACCTTACTAAGTCAAACAAGTATTTTTACTATATATTCAATGGGAGCACTGTTTTGCAGTTGCTATATTAACTCGAGTAATAAAATATCATTTTCTAGGAGTACCTGTATATATAAATATATGAATAAAATGGTCACAAGAAATGACTAGAACTATCACACTGAAGTGTTACATCACTGTAAAAGAAGAAAGTTTATTTGAAGCATAAAGTAATTAGATCTACAATATGCAAAATAATGTCAGCACATAAAACTAAAGAAGATATGATAGTACTTTCACTATTTGACACTCTTTGTCCATTACATAATATCAAACTCATATTAAGATAAGTTATTACAAAAGAAGGCAGTGAGTTTCTCTGTCATTTTTGTCCAGTAGTCCTGATCAAATGCTATTCTATGAAGAGAAAGCTCTTTGTTGGTGAACACTATGAAGTCACAATTACTTGCCCCGCACACACCAAGTTGACCCTGCACCTGGGCATAATAATCATAATCTTCCTTCAACTGTACTTTGCCATTTACTACATTACAAAAGAAGCTGGGATCCTTACAGGCATTCAGTTGAGTAACATTTCAATTTGAATAATTACACTTCACCTCTATCAATCCAAAGCCCACATCCCTGTGACACACAATTCGGTAAGGTGCAGCAGCCAGCCATGGAAACATAGTGTTTATCACACATCCTGAATCAAACATCTTGCACGGTCTTTTGGTATTTCTCAGATATTCACAGTACGACTGCTTTGCTCTCTGTTCATTGTCTCAACTAAACTTTACTGACGGTACATGTCCTAAGTCTGTTCTTTTCATTAAGTTTTGCTGAAAAAAGTATTGTTTGTCCTTTTTTCGCTTCAAAATTTGTCCAAATTTACTATTGTCTCACTTCAAACAAGTAATTTGATTGAGACTGTTGTTTTGTTTCTTTGAATATTTCATTAGCCTGGTCCTTATCAATATCAATGTTCAGTGACTTTAGGTCATGTACTGGTACATGCTCTCGTACAGCTGTATCCTTCTAATAATTATTAAACCTGGTCACTTTCATTTTCCTTAACACCGCTGACGGAGACATCCGTATTTTCACGCACAAGGAAATCACCCTCCGTAACAGAAATCTGATACGAGAGAGCTGATACCTTTGGTACCTGAACCCCATCTTTGTATTGATACATTCATTAGTGTTCCCGACAGTCAAGTACGCACCATATAGCGGAATAATTTTGGATAGAGTCTCATGTACTAAGTTCAACATTACGTAAAGCTACTCCTGATCTTGCTTGATACAGAGTCGACTTAATCTCCTTGGAAGCTGTTCCATAACGTGGTTTTATTACAGTTGAACTCATCATTGACTCAGAGCGAACACTATCTGCTCGGTACTTGTTCCACTCTGCTTGCTTGAATATATGTACATGTCTTTGACCGAGGAAAGCTGTCCATCTTTAACTTTAAAGTATGCTTTACTGAATATAATTATATTAGCATGTACATGATTGCAATGTCCACAAGCACCTGCTACATAGGAGTACTTTCCACCTTCAGCTCTGCCTTTATTGTCTAACGAAACTGTCAATGAATATGGTGACTCACTCTTTTTCAAAGATCTGAACCACTTTGCTCTCGCAATAGCCGAATCCTGACTTGTAAATACCGCCTGACCAAACACATAATTATCATGGAAGAATGAATATCCTCTTTCAATTGTTTCTTCCACATAGTATTCCTGCCAGATCTTTTTGCGTAATCTAGAATGCCCACATATGAAAAGCCTTTGGTAGGCTGGTTGTTTCCAGTTTCCATTCCCTAGTGCCATAAGTGGTGATTTCGTCATTGCCTGTTACAATCTCTGGCTGCCTACATGATGAGCAGTTAGCTTTGCAAGGTATGGTTGACATGTGTAGGGAGACACTAGCTGTATGTTTGCATTAAGAGCGAAGCATTTCTTGACCAAGATTTAAAATAAGAATAGAATTTAAGACACAAGTTGAACAGAATGAAGAAAATAAACAGTTAAGTTAAACAACAAGAAATGGCGGAGTCAATGCAAACAGTACTCTGTGGGCTGTCTTTGAAGCGTTCTTCTTATTCAAGTATAAAGCTACGGTCCTTTGTGATGTACAAAGTATGCTATGTAATACAGTTCGAGTACAGTCTTTATCCTGCCCTGTGATAATATTTCATAAACATCAATGTTTATGGGGAATAGCTGTCAGGAGAGCGTTAAAAAATTATCGAGGTGCAATTTTGTTTACCTCAAAATTACTCGGACTTGGTCTCCTTTGTCTTTACACTCTGGCTCCTGCTCTTCAACCAGAAACGCAGCTCGCTCACCTTACACGTCTCTGGTGTCTTTCGTAGTAGTGCAACAGTATATCTGCATCAGTTAGCTGAATGAAAAATATGTGTAATTTAATATTACATAACACAATTAATATTTCAAAATCACATAATATCTTGCATTTTAGAACGCCCAACAAAATGCCCAATTTCTTAGTGTCAACGTCATAAAATGGTGTTGTATTTCCTTTTTAAAAGGCGTTCATTTAAGAAAGGTAGTATGTCCTTGAATAAGGATCCTACTTTAATACATAAGTATCTATCTTAGAACTTTGTTTTGAATTTCATTTTTAGGTCTATTTTGTGTAGGATATTTCATGTACATATAAATCTGCTGAGAACATTTTAATGATAAAATATATGTGTGTTTACATATTACAGTGGAACCTCCGAAAACCGCACACCCACGGGACCTGCAGAAAAGATCAGTGTTTTGAAGTTTCCGGTATTTGGAAGTCCGAAGTGATTTAGACCTGTTCGGGGGCAGAGAGTCAGAGGTTGCTTTTGGTTTTAAAGGGACATACCCTATAACTGATGTCAAACTAGATAACCTCTAAAAACATAAATAATAGAATCTTTGGATATATTTTAACTTAACTTTCAAGTTTCAGCTCTCAATTTCCAGTCATTATCGATAAAACAAGCGGTTTAAAATGGACTGCAGTACCGTAAATCATTCAATAATCTATGTTGAGTTGTTGTTGTACAATGTACAATTAATGGGTGGATGCAATTTATTACAGAAAGCCTCTATATTGATTAATTGTGGTAAGATAAAGCATTTTCCGCCATAGGTTCTTCTTTGAAATTGTATGTATTTATCATTTTACGTTCTTTGAACACATAATCTATGATTCAAGAATATAATCTGCTAGTTGAAGGGAGTGCCTCATTAAAGTACCTTAGCTGTTTATGCATTGTAGTTATTGACTGAATGTAACCTTTTCTTATCATATACAATATTTGAATAGTAAAACACATTTCATGATATAATGAACAAAATCTGACATGTACAAATAAGCATGTTTTACAATGTCCTTGCTTATGTATGTCTGTATATTGAAATATACTTCAAAACATAACCTTGCTATTTTCTTATTTACCAGTATGTAAAAGTTTTCTCATATGACTGCCTTATGATCATATAGACACATGAAATGTGTTAAGTTTTGTTCATTTTGATGTTTATAAATGCAGTATTTTGCTTAAAGACAGAATCAATAGTCAAATGATCAAGCATCAGACCATACAACCGCTAACGAAATTGATTAGAGTCAGGAGGTTTACCGATAACATCAAAAGCAATGCACAAATGTTTGAAGAT
>JAUMHA010238039.1:0-15488 GCA_032359765.1 Saxidomus gigantea | reverse complement strand
GCCAAACATCATGATATTTCTGTTAAAAATAATACATAAAATTAACAAAAACCTAAGTGCACACTTTCTTTTGGAACTGAGTATATAGTTTGTTCGGTTTTCTCAGACCTAATCATTAACCTTTAGCAATTCCATTTAAATACAATAAAACCACGAGTCAGTCTCTCAAGTCAATCCACGAAGAAAGTATACCATTTCCTTATGGGGCAACGCTTTCACCGGTTCAATATATCATTTATTTTTTGTTTCGCTTGATTTATAACTTTCTCGACAAAAAAGAACAAACTTGGGAAATTAGAACCTTTTCAAAGACTTCAGGAGCACATCTGCCGTCTCCTTAATTTACAGAAAAGTGCCGTAATTACATAATTACAACGAATAGTCTGCATTTGGGGCAAACAAAGCAATTACGAAAAGGAAGTTTTGCCTAAATTTCAAATGCGAAAGAAACAAAATCCAGAACTGCAATTTACATAGTAAATTTGAGACGAGATGAAGTTGTAATGAACTTTGTCGATTCAAGTGAAAATTTGCTCGGGGCTTCGCATTATTTGGAATTAAAACGGATGTACCATATGTACGCCGACGGTTTGGATGTGCGAACACATTAAAAACACTTTGGGGAGATTTCCTTTCATGCCTTAAAGTGGGGTCTCCATTATTCCAGGAAATATTTTAAAATGTCTCTGTTACACTATTGTGACATGCACTGATTACAAACAATGCAGACAAACGCGACAGAGCAGTAGTTTTTTGTCCATCTTTTTAAATAAATGTTTACAGTCCCTGTCGACCGTGGGATTTTCCCCCTGGTGATCTCGCGAAGACCATTTTTCCAACTTTAAAAAAAAACTTTGCATCTGCAATTATTTCTAATTACCTGTCCATTTCCAAAACGTCCTTGAACTTCGACCTTTGTGATGACCATGAGTTTACCGAGGTCAATCTGCAGATATTCATACGAGTCTTTGTTAACGAGATGTTTGGGACACCACGCGCCTCCATTCTTTTCCTTTCGAATTCTGAAATGAAAAAGTAATCACGTCTTAACAGGAACAGTTGCAATTCGGCATCTACTGCTGAACCTAAAATGTGCCGTGCTCAAACTCCTCTGGTGTAATAGTGTAAGAGCGAACCATACAAACGTCATAATACTAGGACACGAGTTTCACGTATATTTTTGTGCGAAACCGCTTATGTATCTTCGAAAAATGTTAGGACGTCGCTTATACCTTACGAAATATATAATTCCTTGACTATTCTTTTACTATGCAAGTGTGGATATAAATATCATACATTGTCATAATCTAACATTCCTAGTAGCAACTGAAAATATACGGTGTTTCATGCATACACGAAATAACAGTGTCAATGGTTTTCCCATATACAATTGTCCGACCATTGATCATCCGGAAGAATTCTTGACGGGATCTCATCATCCCGAATATTCTGACATACACTAACTGTCAGCATCCAATATACTGTCTAATATCTGATAGATTTCCCTTACAATATGGCCCACAGGAGTTTTTCATCTAACAATAATCTGAACTCTACAGTTTGATTGACGGATTTTCAATCACCAAACAATTCTCTACAATATTAACAATAGCTTCGCGCACATCTTTTCGCCAAATCTTGCCGCTTCTATAACACTGCGGTAAAAGGAAATTGAATCAAAATTTGCAATTATGTCTCACACACTTATCGATCGTGTAAGACAGAAGTGAAGACTTTGCAAGCATTTCTGCGACAATCTCACTGTCTTCAAATCAATACGTGGCGTTTATAATCAAAATGGTAACAGAGGGCAAACTGATTAAGTTTTGTGATAATACATGTATTTGTTTTTAAGTTTTGTTAGCTAAGAACATTAATTTAATTGGTAGCAAAGTTCGTTAGTCGGTAGCAAAGGTGGTTAGTCGGAAGCAAAGGAACGTGCGTTAGCCGGAAATGTGTATCCCAGCTTCTTGTCTTAACCATTTATTTAAAGTTGAACTGAAAACTTATCGTGACAAAAAGGAACATGATAAGAGACTGGTAGGCTGTTAGAACTGGTATACTAAGTCCAAATTGCTCTCTTTTGATGCTTGACACATAGCGCAAGTATACCTTACACGCGTGCATTTTGGACAATGACCCTAGCCTGTCAAAGAATGACTAGCTATGATAATTCACAATTTGATGATGCTGTATAGTAAATCAAGCACAGTTGTTAACGTGTTTAACATTATACTTCCGAAAAAGTCATTATAAAGTTTCAAATACAATGTACTTTAATCGTTAACCAAATGTCTGCATTTGTCAGCCAAATAAAAATGTTGGTGTCTTTTTTCAACCAAAATATATATTCTTTTTTTCGGAGACCCTTTGTTGTTAAGGTATCAGCATATTACTCAGATATCATCGGACTGTCTAAATTAAAAGAGATTTTGATTTCTACGGTAAAGTGAAACGTCAAGTGTAAAGTTTATCAATTTACAAAAATGTGTTTTTAATCTTCAATTCTGTTTCATAACTCATAACTTTGAAATATGAGTTATCTCTATACGAATTTGATGTGTTTCTAACGATTATAGTTTTCTCATAATGCAGAGCACGTTTCTATATTATATACTTAGCTTAATTTAATAAACAACTTTCGTTGACAACAAAAAATCAATTAGTGGAAAATGCGTATACGATGAAAAGTGCTACAAATGAGAACAGGAAAACATTTCATTAAACATCGATCGTGTAAGTGGCTAGATGCCACAGAAATTCCATGAACAGGCTTTGTAAATTAAGCTGGTCAAATCCCTGACAACATAAGTTTAAATAGATTTCCACCGGTGGAGAGTATCGGCATGGCATCTGTCTTCGAGGTAATTGCGTCTTCGAGGTAATTGCAATTCACTACAAGGACAAAAAGCTTTCAAACTATATAAATGTCTCAATGGCATTGCTGGATATATTAATTATTGAAGTACGACCATCAAGCTATAAAACAGAGGAGCTCCGAATGCTGCAGGCGGTATTGAAAAGCTCGTGAAAAGCGTGTATTGAGTTCCGAATGGAATTCCTGTACTGCTATCAAATTATGTATTAGGACCGCTGCACGAGTTCTAGGTCAGAAATCGTTTTGATCTATGACATTATTGGTTGACTGATTGATTGATTGTTTAGGTAACTGATAATCGATAGAGAGATTAATTGGATAAATGGAAAATTGATTGATTAATGTGCTGATTAATGATTAAAAGTGTTTGATCAACACTTTATTAATGTTGCAATGCCAATGAACAGTCTTCATTATTCGAGGCTAATGTATATCGTGAAACAATCCATTTTCATGGTGCATTTGCTTTCCTGTAATTCGTGGGTGGGTCAAATAATAAAGAAAAAATTACCATATTATCATTCCCATAAAACAAAACAAAATACGCTACACGAATCAAACATCCACGAAAGTTCAATTCAGTAAATACCTGCGAAATTTTATGAACACGGATTTACATGCATTCATGGTTTTGTCATGGACATCTGAAAGTAAAATATAATGACACAAGTCTGTGAAATAAAGTGGTTTTTTGTAGTGTTTTCGTTCTTCATCCTCAAATATCAGAGAGTCTTTACTAGCTAAGTACGCTTAATTAAATACAACACTAAGAACATCAAAGCATAATGGGGTCCATTAACACTGGTCACGTGACATTTGCGTTTGAACATTTTCTGGAAAACTGAAACGCAAAATCCAGCTCATTTCGGTTTCTTCCGTTTGTTGTTATCTTATTTGAAAAGTTGAAATAAGTTCATATTCTTCTATGAACATGCCATCGAATGAATTCTTCAGTGCGATTAGTTTTTGCCGTGATATAACAGAATTCTTACATGTTTAATGAAGGTTTTATTGTCTGGTTTGCATACGCCGGCAGCGTTAAATGAAGCGATGACAAGTTTATTTATTAAGCTTCTATTGGACATGCAAAATGCACTAGATATATCTATGAGTGCCATTGTCTTCTAAGTGAATTCACATCAATTTAACATTCAAATTCTCCACTGAACGCCAGAGCGATTTAAATAATGAACCGTTTGTTCGGGATGATTCTGATAAAAAAAATCTCCGGAATTAATTTCACTTGTGAAATCAAGCTTTGTGCACTGAAAGGCAAAATGCAAATGTAACAGACGAGAGAATTTGAAATACTGCACGCGCAAGCATAGTACGTTTTAAGCTGTCAATATACGCAGGAAGAATGAAATGTTACATTTAAAATCGATCTCTGCACCATTTATCTTAAAAGCAGAAAGTGTTAAAATGTCAGAGTGTATGACTGATAGGCATTAACAGACAACAACAACAGGTATACATCATTTAAGTCAACGTTTCACATTCAGGCTAATTAAGCTGTTCGTCAGTATAAATTTTTAAGTACCTTACTTCAAATCGTGTAGAGGTGCTCCCGTTTGACAAGACCGAAGCATTTTTTACCCCCCCCCCCGCCCCCACCCTCCGCAACAAAAAAGAGTTTTGTAAAAAGGTTTTGAAAACCTACAAAACTTAGCTTGCCTCCTACATTTTCTGTTTGCACATTTCATAAATATTTGCTTCTTACACGCTTTTCAGAACTTCAAAGCTTGCACCCAAATCACCTAAGCTTTTGGAATTGTAGATTAAAAATAATTTCTTAAATGTCAAGAAAGGAAACTAAACTGACAGGTATCGGAAAGTTTAGAAACAAGTGGAATTTTGAGCGGCAAGAAAACACGAATCAGGTACAAATGAGCGGGAAAAAGCACGTGAGTTTGTTCTATTTATAGCGCTAAACTGTTGTGCTTACTCAAGTCACGTGCTTCCGAGTTCCTGTAAACAATTTCCTTTCATAACTGAACTATTTCCTCATTGTGCATCATGTTTCATAGAAATCGTTTTGGAATGGACAAACAACGACTTATCTTTTCCCAGAAATATGGTCGCATAATCGTCAATACAATGTTGAAGGAAGCTTTTTTCAGAACATGCAAAAAATCTATTCAGAGAAGAAAATTATGTGAACTCCTTTTTTGCAATATCGTAAATGGAGCGAAATGAAAAGAAAAAGTGCAACGAGCGGTAAGTGCATGTTGGTGGCCATGAGTACGAATGGCAAGGGTAATAAATGTGCAATTATGAATGTGTATGTACATGATGTCATTAGTGAGTAAAAGTTCGTAACTTGATAAGGACAGAGACATTAGATTGATGACATCGATGACGTTGCACATAGAGGAATTGTCAACTGCATTTGCAGAATATTACTTGATTGTTTTACAACAGAGTTGCATTAAGCAGTTAACATTGAGATATGACGACTGTAGCTAATGGTGGGGTAGCTAAGGGTGTGCGTATTTATCAAATAATTAACTATTTTAGTTGTACTATACCTTTAAATTTCTTAACTAAGCTTTCAACATTAATGAGCAGTACTAGCGAGTGTTAAGTCCAGATATACTAATCATCTTAAAAGAAGCTACAGAATTTCATATGCTGTTCGAGTGAGGATACCTAAAAAGTAGCGAGTTCGAATCTCGGTAACGGATTTTGAACGCATCGCCCGTATTCCGCCATTCGACACGAGTACAGCAACAGATACCCAGCGTTCCTCATAAAAGCTGCCAGAAGTTAACTCTTCAATCAATGAGAGATCAAGGGTTTGAAAGCAGAACTCATGTTGCCCATATATCTACATCATAAGTCTGTGATGACGTCAGCACATCAGCAGTAGATTTTTTTAATAATCACTTCAGGATTCTAAAGCGTCTGGCAGGGCGATGTAAGGCGATTAGGTGTACTTTGCGTGTATTAAGTCAATCAATTTGAAGTATTTGTGTATGTAAGAAAGTGACAGCTAAGTGACAGCAATCCCGGCTTGGAGGGATGGGCTGTGTAAAGATTTACCTAAAATGTCAACCAAGGATTAACAGCAAAGCCTTTTATGACATAATGATTATGTTTTGTTTTAAACCTCAATGGAACAAAGAAGCGACATGGTGAGAGGAAAATCTACTTTTGTACACGTTAATATTTGAATGAAGTGTTTTGAAATGCACTAATTTACAGACGAAAATTAGTCAATCTCACAGCAAAGACGCAGGTTTCCGTGTTTAAATGTCCTCGCCAAATTGATTTTATGATTTGCATCCGCAGACGACAATAACAGTATGTGATGGTTCCTGTCTCGTCGGTGATAAGAGCCAGACGTAAGTTAAGTCTTAATCTCCTTTTGGACGCGAAATGGATTTTAGTTAGTGAGTTTAGATCGTAGTCATACAATTGCGTGGTAGTCATACAATTTTGTGGTATCTTTTTTTTTATATATAAAATGCAAGTTATCGTTGATTCCATTTTGTTCTGTAGATCAGTTAGGTCGGACGGCTTTTCGTTGGCATCTAAATGCATAGATCGAACCATCAATGAAATCAATGAAATCAAAGAAAACAGTCGTTCTACTTTCCGAGCTAATTGTTTTAGTCTGTTTGCGTGCAAAGGGCATTCCAAAATACTGTGGTTAATGGCGTCAAGGGAATATTTGACGCCATTTTTGTATCACCTAGGCCAACTGGCAAAACTTTTTTTACTTCTCTGTGTAAATCTATTTTAGAGCTGGATACGTGACAAAACACCTTTTTAGCATAGTTCAGTGAAACAATTTTTATATCTGTATCCATGACGAAGACCATTGTATGGTCAAAACGTTGGATTTATTCAAATATTAGACATACTTGTTTGCTAGTCGTCTGTTCCACTATACTTCTCATCATTATTGCATTCTCTGTGTAAAGCCTAAAGTTATGATTAAATAAGATGCTTAAATAAAATAACTGATTTGAAAAAGAATACAATCATGATGAACCATTAACTAAGGACAAATAAATTAAATGTCGAAAATGATACCAAATTCTAATAAAATGGAAAATGTATACTTGTTTTAAATGAAGTATGAATATTTATCCGAGATGACGTTCTAATTCCTATACTCTCTGATACCAGAACTATTCAATATTGCACAAAAAACCATTAAGCAAATTAAGTTAGTCCACAGGAATGAATATAATTAATTTGTATTTTTGCTGTAATTTTAATGCATCCCTGTGGAATTTCTGATGGCTATACAAATACTGACGCCTGGTAATATAACAAAGTCATGAACATGTCACCGCGAATGACACTCACTTTCATATTCATTGATATATTATAAATTGTTGTTCATGTGAAAAATCTGCTCGGAATATTTCATTACTTTTTTGTCATTATGTAATGAATCAGATTGTGTGATTTGATTTATATATATAATGTCATTTCATGTCTTAAATATGTTTGCAATTTAACAACTGCCAATCAGTCGCCAGAGGATAGCATCGTTACTATGCCGCACAAGTTGATTCTTACAGCATCATATCATCACCAGGAAAACCAGGAAGACTTTCGTAATTCTGCAGTTTTATGTACCGGTATTAGATATAATTCGGTACTTTAATTTCAGTGTTAGACTGATTCTGAAGCAGGTGCTGCCCAAGGCATGCAAACAATCGTATTGTCGAATGCTGGAATGCCAATGCATATTTTATATACAAGACTTTCAGAGAGAAGTTAGATGGTTCACCGTAACACCTGTGTTACATCCAGCTTCAATAACATAGAATGTTTAAATTTCTAAAGATTAGTTTTAAGTTTCAACTGAATCGCTCGATAGATAGTTACTTGATGACGTAAACTACTCAATGGATAGAATTTTAAATATTCATTTGTTTCGGGATCTGAACGAGTTGAATGATGGACATTTTGAAAACCAAAACTGCTTCAAGCCTTTAAACACACAGTGAATAGACATTTTGAATATCCGCACTCCTTCAAGACATGAACCACTAGATGGCTAGACATTTTGAATATCGGCACTTCTTCAAAACATGAACTTAGTGTTTGCCCTTCATTTCTGTCCAATGAAATTATCTAAAAATTAAAAATGTTCCCTGTTTATTTGCCATAAACTTCTGATAGGTCACTCTATGTATCACTCTATCTTGATAGAGCGACACTCTATAGACCTGTTTGCGTATGATGTCATAAAATCTAGTTAATAAAAACTAAATGTAGGGCGAGCACTAAGTAAGTTAGCGTTCCCTCCTTTGGGTTTCTATATAGTATAAATCTCTCTATTTAGCCTCTAACTGTTACATAAACATTTTAAATATCGGCACTATAATAGATCATGACCTGAACCACTTAATGGATAGACAAATTTAATATCGACGCTGATCCAAGATCTTAACCACTCGATGGTTAGGCGTTTCAAAAATCAGCACTATTCCAATAGTTAAACTACTCGATGGATAGACATTTTAAAAAGTGGCACTGCTTCAAGAACTGAACCACTCGATGGATAGACATTTTAAATATTGACAGTGTTCCAAGACCTTAACCACTCGATGGATAGACATTTTGAATATCAGAACTGCTTCAAGACCTAAACCAGTCGATGGATAGACATTTCAAACCATTGAATATTTAAGACTTTCTTCCGGATAACTATTATTTACCGGACGCAAATTTCCCCGTCACCTGCCAACACCTCATACCAGACTCCGTGAGCTTCCATACAACCGAGATACTGTATCAGACTGTATATTGATCCGTATTGGCACCAGATTTTAATCTACGTTCAACTATTCATGTTTATATGAACGTTGCTGTCACACGGAGAGCCGATACACTGATCTGATAAAAATTACTCATAAAACCGTGATTTCTGTTCACAGAAAATTGAATTAAATTGTCTACGACATTTCAATGCAGTATGGGAAGTTTAATCAAAACAAAAATTTCTGACAAAACACCTTTGTTCGAGAGAGAGAATAGCTGACACTCAATACAAAACTGAAGGTTACTGAAGGTTGTAAGAATGTCAAGGTCACACGAATATTGAAAATGTCTAAAAGGAGTGTGGCGGACATTTTTTTCGGGCGTTCACCGCTTAGGTACGATGTTGTCCAATAAAAATCTTCTTGAGTATCATGACGAATCCAAAAGATTTTTTTTGAAATACACAACTTCACCACGCATACACGGTATGCTTTTGGCGTATTGGCAACATGGTCGGGTTAAATTCTGCTTCTATAAAACTTGGCTTAATCACCTGACGGACTGTTTCGTGTGACTTCAATTGTCGTCTGCATCTTTTATATTTCTAAATCAGATGGCAATTAGGGTATTTTTAAGTGCAAGCTACATCAATAGTACAGTCTTAACCTTCCTTATTTGGTGCACAGGTATCGATCTTGGCCTTTCCCTCAAGTCAGACAGACAGCACTTCTTTTATTATATCGCATCGGCATTTGAATTTTGCCGTCGGCATGCGAAGTAATTTCCTTTGATGTGTTTTGATGTCCTTTTAAGGCAGGAAAATAGCGATACTATAGATGAAATGTAGTATTGATTAACTGAGTCAGATTGTGTGCCTTGCCGGTTTTCAGATATATTCTCAAACAGGTGTTTGCATTTTATTTTCTTCCGTTGTCATGGTTACTAATGACAAAGCGTGGTACCAACATTAAAAACTTTTAATTGAGATATTAATAACTTTTATCTCACATAGATAATCTCATTAGTGCACAGAATAGCAACGAGATGCCTCTAGGTTCGTTTAATATAAGATGTTTCATGAAATATGTTTTTTATATCGTATACCTATTATAAATACTTAATCCTGATTGGCCGATAGTGATCACGTGCTGGGTTCGCAAAAGTATGTGTAGACCTGGCAAACAATGTGTAGTCCTATCAGACCATTTCTGTTATATTTTCGCATATTTTCACAACTTTTTATTAGGGATACGATATAATTACTTTAGACTATTATATCGGTCAATACATGTATATAGTTTTGCGGACCTGTCAAAATCATATTGACCTTATCATTAATCTAGAGATGTATATTTTCTTATATTTGCGTCTGTAAAATACAAGTAATTGTAAATACAAAAGAGTATATGAAAGAATTTGATTGTTTTAATGCACAATGACTATATGAGGAGATGTTATTAACAAAAGAGTTAGGTTTTACGGCACTGCAATATGAAAAGTCTTTGAGTGACAAAACAAGGGACTACAGAATGGCGGGAATATTAACCTTTGGATCGGCGGACTTGGGAAGACAGATATGCCATTACTATTGACTTTCGGACAAAAGGGCGGAGGTGCCATGAAGATTGACCTTCGAACCAGCGGATTTCGGAATGGGTAGTATCTTTCGGGCTAATGGGTCTCAAAATCTAAATGTGCTATGAATCTTGACTTGGCGACTTGTTTGTCTCGGAATGACGGATCTCCCACGAAGAGTGACTTTATATGTGTGGACTTTCTGAGAGTAACCTATCAAATATTCATGTTGGGCAGTCAATGGAAGGCCTATTTTGTTCTTGACACTGCTTTCTACCCATATAAATCAATTAACTTGACTCAAAAAACAATACATATGCATCGGTACCGAACGGTAACTAATTGAAACTATTGTATAACACATAGCTCTTAAAATTGACACAAAATGTAAATGTCAGTATAATTTAACTTGCAAATCGCATGTGCTGGAATTAAACACATGCTCGATGTTTAAATCTTCACCGATGAATAATGTATGTTTCGTGTAACTAAATCTTATCTCATCACGGCAAGTAATCACGTGCTGAAAGTTTTATTTTGTATGCGTCAATTTGCAGAAGTATGTAAAATATCACTTCATCGCAAATTATTTCTTCGTCAAAACCGCATGATAATGAAGGGCATTGAAGCTTTGGAATCTTTACAGTGTCCTAAGAATTTTGCTACGTACGATATCAATTAGCACAAATGGAAATGTATCACGAGCATAATAAATATAATTATATAGTTTAACTAAAAGACACATAAAAAAATCGTATTGAATTGACCGAGTATATTAACACTAAATCAAAAAGCTATGTTAATAATGTGATGGAATTGACGTCATTTGACGTCATTTCCGGTTAAATGATAAATTGCGTGCGTGCTGGATATTTTATTTGCTATGATTGTCGACTTAGATAGTACATGAATTCATCGTCGGAATGATATGTTTGAAGATAGTTTACTTACCTTGCATTTTGTGGCCCTACAGATTTGTAGTTGTGCGTGGAACTGGCAGTTATTGCATCATCTGATAAACGGCCGTTTTCCATGCCAAGCTGACCGTTGCATTGTTCTGAAAATATATTTTGACCAATGAGTGTGAAAGCAATGTAAAATATTACAATTATTGCATATCAGTGTACTTAGAGAATTATTTGAAAGGTTTTATAAAAAAATACGAGCAAACAGTAACACATCAATTTATCAAAATATATGTGCGCATACACGCACGCACGAACACGTGCGTAAACACAAACTCAAGCAAGAGATTGTAGACAGGGTAGACGTTGGCATAAATGAACTCAAACTCTTGTATAGGCTTAAAACATCAAGTTGATAAATGGAGAATACGAATGTCTTGTATCCTCTGCTCTTCAAAACATTGCATTGAACAAATTAATTAACTGCAAAGCTCCTTTCTGGGGACAAAAATGTGTGGGCATTCCATCAAACAAACTATTTCCGTGTGTTTTAAACCCTGATCAGATGGCAGCGATGTTCGTATGTAATCTAAAGTATCTGTAGCATGGTGACTAATCAATTCTTCTGATTTTATCACGTGACTCAGTGAAATGAAGGAAATTAAGTCAGCCCCATTAAAACAAAAAATAAGGTATCTATCAACATATAATCAAATCCCTTGGGCGTTAAGTAGACATTACTGCTTACTTTTTATATTTAAAACGTGCTATTGATTTTACTGTTGCACTAAAGTGCCGTCGTCGGGATTCGTTAAGAGAGTTTCATTGTGTAAGCCAAGTCGATTGCCAATTATAGTTTTCCTTATTCCAAGTTTCAAATAAAATGAGATCTCAGCAAACGATTTTATACCCTAACACCTTATATTAATCAGCAATCATTGTGCATGTATTGGATATATTTTCTCTTGGTTTTTTGTTTAATTGAATTGATATACATGTATAAATTTATATCCTAACTTTTGAAGTCAAAGGCTGTGCCAATACAGAACAAATGTTGCTTTAAGCCAAGTTAACTTATTAATTTGTACTCATTAACTTTTTGTTTTCCAGTGTATAATTTCGATATCATCAGAAGGTGCGCTCTTTTCATTGTCTACCTGGTGCAATTATTGCATGACTTCAAACTGACTGACAATTCAGATTTATTTATTACTGAGATACAGGAGACACTTAATGCATTGGCTTTGGAATTCAAAGTAAATTCTACTTAGAAAATTGTTTTAGACGATTTAGTAGAAGATTTAAAACCTGCGTCACAAAGCGAAGGTCCAAACATAAAATACCATCAAGATCAGATTCAAAGAATTGATATTTGTCCTTAGTTGACAATTTAAATGCTAAAACAAACTCTATATCACGACAAATTTGAATATCTGCATTACATAAATGCTACAAGACAATCGATTTGAAGATCTGTTAATCGCTATAGCGCTCATCAAAGTGGACAATTTACGATAAACAAAAGCAATTCAACTGTCTATATTCAGAACAATTGTTGCATAGTGTTTGAAAGAAGACGACCGCTACCTAGACTGTACGACAGAACAGCTCTTGATATGTTAATTTCATGATTCATTACGCGGGAAATGAAGCAGGCCAGGGCTGTAATTATCTTACCCTTCAACACCGCGACTGTAGAGCTAACTAATATACCAGACCTTTCTACTGCACTGCTTGCATAAACAGAAACTCTTAAATCAAAATGTTTGCAAAGATATTTTAGGAAGAGCAATAAAAACGTCGTACTATTTCAACAAGTTTGATAATTGAAATCCATCGTATGCGTACAGTTTTATTTTAAACTTTCCTCAGCTGTGAGTGCAAACGTCAGGAATAAAAGATAGCTGTAATGAAAATGTAACTATCCGCTGATGATGAGTAGACAAAATTCCATAGTTTAATATGAATGAATACATTGCTATTTTGGCATTTTGTAAAGGTATAAATGAACACATTGAAAGATAGTTCATGTGACCTAGTTTATTCTTAGAATGTTAATTTTCATCAATGTTTTAGGTGTGAAGACGCTGATTATAGAAGATTTTCAAAGAAATGTATAGAAATATACAGATGATAATGTAAAGGTTAGGGTTGCAAAGAGTGAATGAAGAAGTTGGTTCCATTCTGGTATATGAATGAACATCGCTTATCAAGGACAGGTCTTACTCCGCTACTGTCGGAACAACCGATACAATATTCTTCGTTTCGTAATTTTATTGAATAATTGATTTCCTTTCATGTCAATTAAAGGAAAGTTAAACAAATAGTGCAAATGATGTTTTCATAAGAGAAGTTGATGTCACAGATATCTTTGGACAGATGGAACTGCAGGCCATGGAGAAACATAAAACATAACAGAAGTGCAAAAAATGCACACCACATGTTTTGCTTCGTTAAACAATTTCTGAAATTGCTCGCAAGGGCTTGAAAAACACAGATGGTGAAACTGACATGTTAAGGAATAAAAACTGTTGGAATCCAGATGTATTTCAATGCGAAATTAACAATGCATCTAATAAGACAGATAAATGTCATTTCCGTTTTCTGGCCTGGTTCCTTGCCGCACACAAACGTACATAATTAATGCCTTTCTACATTGTTACCTCCAGGAATGTTGAGCCGAGAGAAAATCGAATGCCATGTTTATAATATACATGTAAAATGATTGTTTATTTTTTATAAAAAAAATCTTTTAAGTCTAACTTCATTAGAAAGACACCGGAAGAATGTCCCCAAATGTCTGTCATCGAATTCTGTGAATTGTATTTTGTTACAAAAATTTAATTTCCTAAATTTTTTTGAAAAACTATTCCAATTTCAAAACTTTATAAAAAAAATTAAGAAAAACAGATGGTCTTCACTCTATGACATTGACAGCTTTCCAACAAATACACAAAACAAACACTTTTGTGCTATTTGAGGCACACATTAAATAGTTTTACTAGTAATTACTGATAAAAGATACAGATTTACTTGTCTGTCTTGTAAAATACTGTTGTTTTTTTTAAATTCAATTCGTGATAATAAAACTATCGGATACACCATTTGAGTTTCATCCAGGCCTATCTATATGAATACAGTTGTCATTGATTGAAATATGCCTCCATCATATCAATCCCATTAAACTCCTGCTTCTCATTATTTCTCAGTCGTTGTTTGACCCAACCTTGTCACATTCTCCCGGAGCCATATTGGTCAAAACCGACAGATTCGAATTAAGAAACCGCCATATTGTCATTTCCATCCGAGTCATTAGTAACGCTTGTCAATCAAAAAATGGAAGCGTCTTTTAACGAAGAGCATATTCTATATTTAGAACACTACAATATAATATTTATTCAATGTCGCCCTAAGTCGTTTCAGTGTTTGATACAAACAATCCCACGGTGCCTATTGATGCCGCGTGGCATGCTGGGAAGTTCAGAAGGGGCTTGGTGGGGGATAACGTGCCGTCATATTAACCTATTGAGAACACATGACCTGGAAAACCTCATAGTTAATACTTCGAACAGCTTTTAATCGACCATCGATGATTTATGGCTACTTACATAGAAACGTGGGGAGAAGCTTCATTTATTTATTCATTTATTTATTCATTCATTTGTTATCTTGCTTTTTCATTCATTTACTCGCATATACACGGAAGCTAACAGCTGGCCTTTGAAGTGGAGTCTATTTTAATTTGGTAACACTAGACTATTATTATAATGAAGAAAAAAACAAACATTTTTTTCTTTTTCATGATTTTTCACAAATTACCATCAGAATATACCTGTTGGGCACATAGTTCAAAGGAATGAATCAAATACCATTTTAAATGAGAAGGCAATGAAATTACTCCATCAATAAATGATCGAACGTAGACTTCAAGGGCAAAGATACCAAGCACATTTAAGCTCACTCGTAATGGATAGGAATAAATTTTAACGCAAATTTCGGAACAATTTTGGTTTTTCCCTCATTTACAATTCATTTCTTCACCCTCTTCGACTGATTTGTTACCCGTCGATTGGAATCTAATTTAAAAGTTATCAAGAATATATTTAATTAGGGTTTGGTGTTTCCAGGAGTAATTGACGCACGTCATGTGATAAATGGCTTTTTCACCAACATGCCCTGACATGCCGGTAATAACTGAGCTTATTTTAGAATCCATTGTACAAAAGTTGCTGACAACGTCAAAGCCAGTTTAGCAGAAACAGTATTAGACAATGTACAGGGGCTTTTGTTTCCACAAGCGATGATAAATAGAGTGTTTGTAAATACATCTCCAGGCCCTGTGCTTATAAAAGTTTCTTGAGCACAATCTCATGCTCAGCACGAAATCATGCTCAAGTAATATGGAG